>JAOTRI020007939.1:0-19161 GCA_028564885.2 Zoanthus sanctaehelenae | reverse complement strand
CTCCCGTTTTCCTTCATGCAATACCCTCCAGTTTTCCTTCATGCAATACCCTCCAGTTTTCCTTCATGCAATACCCTCCCGTTTTCCTTCATGCAATACCCTCCCGTTTTCCTTCATGCAATACCCTCCCGTTTTCCTTCATGCAATACCCTCCAGTTTTCCTTCATGCAATACCCTCCCGTTTTCCTTCATGCAATACCCTCCAGTTTTCCTTCATGCAATACCCTCCAGTTTTCCTTCATGCAATACCCTACCGTTTTCCTTCATGCAATACCCTCCCGTTTTCCTTCATGCAATACCCTCCCGTTTTCCTTCATGCAATACCCTCCGTTTCCCCTCATACAATACCCTCCCGGTTTCTCTAAAGAATCACCCTCCTGTTTTCCATCATTCTGTAACCTCTGTTATTCACTACTTGTAATTGCTCGTAAACGACCAAAATAATAAAGTTTTTTAAAACTTGTCGGTCATCCAGTTTAAGTTGTAACAACGATACGATTTTATAATTTAAAATTTCCTAGTTTGCTGTTTTTTAACTTGTGTAGAGTGTTTTTATATAACTTCCAGTGAATTTAATTTTATTGCAATTTCATTGCTTTAAGCGCTGCCATTTCAGAAAATAAGTCCTCCAAAATAGCCCCATAAATCTTTCACGAGTCTTCGCTGGGCTACATTCTACAACTTGAAAGAACACGTAAGTATTCTTCAAGATTTATATTACCACCAGCTATGCCAGAGCTGTGTAACATCACCTAGGTACTGTATATAACAAATTATCATTACTTAAATAATTCTATGTAAACTTGAAAAGCTTGAGTAATCAAAATGTGGAAAATGACATCTTATTCGTAACGCTTGTAAGTTACCACAAGCTTTCATGATCTATGTCATGTTCGGTAAAAATCCCTTTCGTTTTGTCATGAATAATTTTCTACATAGTACAACAAAGTTTGTCTCTTCTCTTAATTCCTCGGTGAACACTTTGTAGCTTTTACCTTTGAGCCAGTGTTTTCAGCGTCATGTTTTCAGAACAAGAAATTTTACAAAAAAAAAAGAGTTTGGCATAATTTTAACCTTCTACAGTTTTTGCCGTATAACCACCTCGCCCTCAGTTAACTTACCTGCTCAAGATAAACAGTTTTAAAACAAACATATTGTATTATTTTTGAAATACGCATCATACTCGGTATTATTGCTTTATAAGAACTCCTTATGTTCGGGGAATAACCGAATCAATTATTTTGGTGTTTTATTCACTGACCTCATGGCTAATGTTTTTAAAATGCTAACCGCCCAACGTTAGAAATAATCAATGCAAACGTATTGGTGTACACGTTGTTTCTTTTAAAAATTGTATCTAGTCTAAGAAAATATGAGCCAATCTTTGATAACTTTAGTAAAACGAAACTCGAGTTTTGAAACTGTTGTTGTAAAACTCATAGTTAATTATGTATTTACCTTTATGATTGCAAAGAATGTTGCACTAGTAAGTGATTTGTATATTGTCGATTATTTTGTGCCATCATGTAACAAAATAAAATTTACTCTCGAGTCAAGGCTCGGAAATCAAACATCATTAACTGATTACGCTGGTTACAGAATTTCAAATTTTTCTGTAGTTTTTGCGCTGCAACTTGTGCTTGTGTAAAAAATGTAACTTCAAAGTTTGTCCGTAACATCTTCACTTGATGAAAAAAACTGGCATTCTGACTTGTAAAATAGTTTTGATAACCCATTCCCTGAACGCTTGAAAACACCAGGTGCGAGAGCTCGTCGAAAAAAAACTTGTTTCTTTTTATTCAAATGAACTGTTATATCTTTCCTTTTAGCTTTCTAACGACACACAAGAATGATTCAATACCTACTGGCTATTTTCTAAACCGGCACACCAGTTATCAAACGCAGCGAATAAAGGCTGGTGTACTGTGAGCGGAGACTTTGTCTTTGCCAAAAAACGAACGTGTCTTGCCCATGGTAACGCTTAAATTGATTATCGTTTGTTTCTAACCTAGTAATCTCATTTTTCTACCTTTTATGTGCTCAATAAAGAAAGATCTACCCTAAGTTTAGTTGCTTTTGAGTTTTGTTTTGAAATATGACCTGAAAAAGGTAAATAACACGGTTTGAGCCGGAAATACTTAAGATAAACAGGAAAACCATAAAATGATCTACAAGCGAAGCGTTTTAAAAATAGAAAATTTCCATTTGCCTGGACAACAACGTTGTTTTCAAATGTAATAAATATGTTATATCTTAATGGCGTTTGGTATTTTTCATCGAAAGTAAGAACTGTCGTTTTTTGTTTTGCCCGCGAGACAAGAAGGCCGGTTTTTATCTTTCTGTGTATAATTCTTTTAACGACATGGCCCGAAGCTAAATGCTCGGAAATGACCCTTCTTGAAACTTAGAAATCATCGATAATTCGGCAATCACCTTAGCTATTTGGTGGCGACACATGTCTGGTTATCTAGGGGAGAGTCAATTAAACTTTGACATGAAGGTTTATTTACAGTTGGATTCATGTGATTGTAGTTCAATTATCTTTGCATACGGCGCATTACTTTGGAAAAACGCAATCAGAATTAGAACGAATTGCTATATACAATTGTCAATTCATTTGCCAACAACAAAGAACAAGAAAGTTAATGCTTTTTAAAAATCCTGAGTATTTTGCATCAAAATGTTAAAACTTAAAAGAAAAAACATGATTATTTATTGCCATATTGGTCTTAAAATTGGATTACAAGTTGAATGAATATTTGAATTATCTTGATCCTTGATCACTTCCATTAAAAGGACTCTGTTTACTTAACATAGTAAACAGTCTATAAAGGTTAAAGCTATGCTCTCTAGTTAAATTTTAACCGTACCGTCAAATATGCTCGTGCAAGCGAAAAATTATAGCGAAAGCAAAAATACTTTATTTCCACAATGGTATAAAAAAGCAGCGAAGTCTCGTTTAACTTTAGCGAGAGTCTTTGATTGGAAAATAGCCGTAAATTACTTCGTGACCTAAATTCGGTATTACTTTCATTCGGATTTTATGAATACACAAAATGTCAAAGTCATGTTTTTTCAAACAAAAAATATCAAAATAACGGAACTGAATATAGTAAACAAAAGTTAGTTTCTTCAACAAAAGTGTTTTAAAGACTATACACGGTGAATGCATAGGTCTATGAGCTTTTTTCTAAACATAATGTAATGACAAATCCCGAACACATATGTAACGCAATTGTAACGCACAAAACTCTAGCACTCTGAATTTTAAAAGAATTGAAAGAATGCGAATAGGGCTAAACCACGACTTAAATTCGAATAGTACAATGCCTGTGGTCAAGGTTGTGCAATTATTGGTTTTGCATGAAAATACGACACGAAGCACAATGGTTCAATTTCACACAATGTCAGCAAGACAAACATAGTTCAAACAAACCTATTGGGGAAATAGCTTTATTGCGAATTAATCCTGCTGAGACAGGATGATTTTAGCAAACATTAGAGTCATTATTAACCAGTTTTATCGTGCTAAATATAATAAACTTCCGCAAAAGTCGAAATGTTTCTCTGACTTGAGCTTCAGTTCAAGCATAAATCGATGAGCTTATAGTTGCCATGTGTTTTCAAGCGGAAACACTTGACGGACGTATTTTCAGTTTGTGAAGGGTTTTAAAAACCGGAAGCATAATTCTACTTTTATACCGGATAAAAAGCTAAAGTAAAGGAAGACTTTAAATTCTCTATTACGTTTAACTACCTGTTGTGTTTGTAAGAGATGAGATAAGTAAAGTTCTTACCAGAGTCAGCTACCAGCAGGACAGAAAAACACACAATAAAGTATGTCACCAGGAGACGGCAAATCCTGTCTGTTTTCATGCTCAATGTTTAGCTTCTTGCTGCATTATTGTCCATCATTTTTGTATTATTTGTAGATAACTTGACAGCTACAACAGAGCGAAGAATTCCTTTGAATAAAGGACAAGCTCGCAGCGCGTGCAGAATCTCATGTGTCAAAAACGGTCTGCTCATTTGCCAATCCAAAGTAGCGATACACAATCTGAGCTGAAGAATAAAAATCAGTTAACATCAACTTGACATTGTGTAGAGTTGTTGACGGGATCGGGTATGGGGCGACAGCCAAGCAAATGTTTATACTGCAATATTGACAAGTTCTCAAATTTCAGTTTGGTGTTGGGAGGAGAACAATCATTACTTGGATCCCAAAAGATCAGAATGTGATTGGTGCTCCTCGATTGCACATAAGATATTGGCTTAGTGTATGGGTTTGTGCACAAATTCTATGGCTTAAGTGACAAACTGCCCCGCCTCCATCAATCAGTTCGAATACAAAGGCCTGTCAAGTGACTTTGTATCCGGAATCGCGTTACGTTCGAACCCTTGGGGCCAATCTGAAAGGTCCCTGCAAAATTTGCAAGCGTGAAGTGTAAAGTACATTTCATATTCAGAAGTACGTTTTATCTGCATTTGTTCATGTCTTCTCATTTGGAACGGATCATTGTACTTCAAAACAAAACTATTCTTGGTGAATTAGCCAAGAAATCCATTGAAAGGCGTATCTTTTAGAATAGCTGAATTGTGCTCAAAACAGCATCGATATTGTTACAGAATTTACGAAGCTTTGTCACTATGGCAGTTTTAAACACTACACCGCAACCAGATCAAAAGACACAAAAATTAAAAACGTTTAAAACGTAGGCGTTCCTTGTTATGGAAACGGCCTAAAAGGGAAGTTATGTCTTGGGTGCAATTTAAATATTGATTTTACAAGCCTTTACTAATTTGTTTGGCTTTGTTAGGTTTTTCAAGTAGCTTTAACAATTATGTCCACCTCAATGGATCAGTATCGCTTCGTTTCTTTACATCGAGAAACAGTTATTCTATTTGGTGTCTTGATTTGCATTTGAGAGAATTAACTATTTTTGAACATAGACATGGATTTACCCGTATTGTGGGGTCGGCGTGCTGCACATCTTTGTGCAATTGACTCCACGCACCTCTTCGAATTAAATATGAAATTAATTAGCCAATGGATTTTTAGTCTCCAAATACCATTTCTCCCTTCTTACTACTTCTGCTTAACATATACATCCCATGAATCGTTTTATTTAATCTGTGTCATTTGCTTTACAACTTTATTCCACTTGAAGTTTTCAGACGTGAATCCGCGATGTCAAGTGCAGAGAATCCAGGGATATGATATGCACGCTTAGTATGGTTAATGAATGTCATTATTTGAATACATTTATGGTTTTAGTTTCCACTACAACCTTGACCATATTTTCCCAACTCAAATGTGGCATCCTAAACTTTTTGAATAAAATCTGAAAATTAAACTCGGTCTTACCTTGTGTTTTTCTTTTAACTCGCGGTCATCCTTTTCAACTACAAAGCCAAGTGACGAGAAAGTGTGTTACTGTTAAGACTAAGTCACATTGCTCAAAGGAGTGCCGATTGCGGAATGCGAAACGTTAGCAGCTAAAAACTTACTTGTAAATTGATTTTGGTGTCAGGTTCGAGGTAATGAAAATTACTCAATTTTTTATTCTGCATGGATTCGTAGATAACATAAAAAGTTAATGGTTTATCTTTCGTTAATAAGCAATGGAAGTTGAGATATATTTTTTGTGCTCAGTTCAATTGATTTCAAATCAAAAGTAAGTACAACTCGACAAGCAGATGAAAAACAATTTCCCATATTGCTCATTAAAATATGAACGGCATCTTTAAGTTAACCAAAGAAATTGGGGAATCTTTCAGCGGTAATAATTGTTTTTCATGAATAAGTTTAATAAATTTGTGAAATTGCTTCTGTATTCCCACAAGGCACAAGGACAATTCGTTCAATTGTTGTTATACTAAGTTTGGTAATACTAATAGAATGTAGAACTTTGATTGACAAAGCGATAAGGCTACACGGGCAATACATTATGTTTATATATGTCCGTTTGTAAACTAATTGTAGTTTGATTCAAGTGCAGAGCAAGAACTGACAAGACCTTTTTTAAAAAAAAACAAATTACACCGATGCTCAACTAAGCGTGAAAAAGCCTTATCTTGTAAAAGACAATCACACTCACAAACCATATTATTGTCTTCACAATGCAATGGCGTAGCAATTATCTGTAATATACACATAAGTCTATCTCTTATAACGAGACCACGATAACCTTTGACAAGAATGTTAATACTTCATTCGTCATTGAGTTAATTTTGAACCTCAGCTTAAGAACCTTTGAGTTTGCCAAAACTCGGCAAAAGATACTCCTATTTTACAAACTGCGATCCTAAAATATTTTATAAAAAACTCTCACTCTCTTTTACTTTTAGTTTTACGCCTTGATAAGAAATCAATGGTTTTTAAATCTACAAAGCTTTTTGCCTTAAACTGCTTAAATTAAAAAAATGTTGACACTAATTGAGCGGGTACACCAGTGTATTTCTAAATGGAAGAAAGCTTAATGTTTTGTTTCACATAATCTTCAAAGTATTTTTCAACTATACCACCCAGGGGGTAGCCTTTGTTTATTGAAACCACAACTTCATTTCTACTTTGCTTATTTAATCCCAAGTTTCAAGTAATCTCAACAAGACCAATAGCGAGTAATACACAGACCTATTCAAGATCTCAGCTATTTCAAGTATCAGCCTAACAAAATCATTTATCAAGACTCTACAATGTACAGTAAAAATCTTCTTTCTTAAACCTCTCTACTCGTAGCTTTTCTCGAAAATTCTGATCTTCCTACTCCCAGCCTCTTTGGGTAAATCTGGTTGTACTGAAGTTGTTGACATGCAGCTTTCAAAAAGTTTTCTTCGACATGATAGTCACATAGGTCTAAAGTCGGTAGAAAACGCTTCTGGGTTTTTCCATTGTTTTAGGAGTTCAGTTCAAGAGAAGATGAGAGTCGTATATTATGATAAAATGTTGCAAATTCGTTTATCATAAAGTGTGTACGTGCTGAAAATCAAAAGTATCGAGGTCGTCTGGTTTGTATCAGCATAGGGGCATTATCGACTTCGGTTACAAAAGTGAAATAAATATTTTAATTTTTATTACTTAGTTGCGCCATCTAGGTTTTTTTACTAAGTTAGGCATGTGAGTTGTTGTACAAAGTAAGCAGTCAATTTGTTTAGATTAAAGTAAGACATTATCTAATTCGTATTGTACAAATTCCTTTGATCTTTTATCGTAATGCGATTCTTTTAACCTTTTCATAATGCGTAAATGGAACGAACGATTTACCATAGTCATAGAGGTTATCTCTCTATCATCTCAAAAGCACTTCTGTTAAATGCACGATAGTTCTTAAATCTAGCTCCAACAACAGAAAACAAATGCAAGACCGTGCTGCTATTCTTTTTAAAAGAAAGTTAAGACTTTCTCCTCTTTTGTCTCTAAGAAATTGTAAATTTTGGTGGTTATTACTATTTGCTGTAAAACAAAACAAAAACTTGTGATTTTGGTAAAACCATTGAATATTTCAAAAATAATTTGTACTTTATTGTGTAAGTATTTTCTATTCTTTGTTCAAATTTCTATATGTTGATGATTTGTATATGGTTCCAATAAGTCTACAAATTTTATATTTCTCATTATTTTTCAGTGTGCGCATTCTTTTTTATAAATGCAACTTCATTAGGACAAAGAGGTTAAGATTGGCCGAAAATTAAGAATGTAGTGCTAAATTCTCCCAAATAATTTTGTAGCAAAACCCGCGTACAACTTTCTGTATCGTTGGATCCTTGCGGACCAAGTCAACCATTATATGAAGGTTTTAAAAGAAATATATAAAAAAAGCTGACAAACAACGAGAATAAATTTAAGTAACTATATTTCGATCGGCCAGACCGATCTTCATCAGGTTATAAGGATATTTTTTACACAAACAAAAGTTATATATAGGAAAAACGAAACTTTTGTTTGTGTAAAGATATCCTTATAACCTGATGAAGATCGGTCTTGGCCGATCGAAATATAATTACTTAAATTTATTCTCGTTGTTTGTCAACGTTTCTTATAATTATATATTTCTTTTAAATTCTCCCAACTTGTTGATGTTCCCATACTTTTAATTGAGCAAGTTTGGGAGAACTGTACTTTTAATCTTCGATGGTTTACTTTGTTTGATCAGTTCTCAAATTCTCATTACCAAATGTATTATTTTGTATGTGTTATGTAAGAAGAAGTTGGCTGTTTGAAATAAAATGAAAATGTTTCTGGTTAAAACTTTACTGACTCTTGCAATTTACATTCACAGGGTACACAGTAGGTACTGTTTCCCATTTATTATCATATATATTATTATTCATGGCACAGAAAGATCTACTCAAAATAAAAACGACCAGCATTTTATAGCAATGTCTTAAGAGAAAAAAAAATTCGAAAATAAGTATGTTGTTTAAATCAAAAGAAGTTAGGAAATCAGATTTTGATTGAGCGCAGGGAGCTGGTATCTTTGACATAGCACTACGCACATGTCCTTCAATGTCGTTAGTATTTTACAATAAAAAACGAGACAAACAAATTACTTAAAACTGAATTTCTCTATTTCTAGCTGTGCTTTAAACCGTAAACGAAGAAAATTTTGTGTTGACAGTGCTAGTATTGAACCAGCAGCATTAGAGAAGTACCGGCAAACGTCATTACACCAGTACTTCACATGACATTTAAAATACTCTATCAAAAACAATCTATCTGTCCCAAAATTGTCTTGTTTGTGCGTTTCAGGCTCAAAAGACGTAACAAGCACTGCGAAAATACTTAAATTCTTTAATTTCAGTAGTACTGAAAGGTTCTACTTTTCATCTGAATGATATAGGGTAGACCTGTCCACAAGATGCCGGCAACATTTTGAGCAACTTTTCATTTTACGAGCAACTTTTCCGCTAAGTTGCTTTATTTTACTGCCAGAAACATTTTTTACAAGAGCAACGTTTGTAGTTTTTTAAGTGTTTTTATTGTAATTGCAAGAACGAATATGTAATGGCGTTGTTTAAAAGCCTATTTGGAGGGTAAATGTTGTCATGCATTCCTATTCCGATTTCCCAACCAGCAGTCAGCGGATAACCACATAAACAGTGTTGAAGTGTGAGGTCGGAAGATGAAGTTTTGCCAGAATACAATACAAATTTTTTACAATCAAAAGAAGTCTTCAAATATGTTGCGGAGAGAAATGTGTTTTTGAATCGGAGCCGCAGTCTCAGGCATGGTCCAGGAACAAAACTCTTCTAAAAGTCGCACTGTTCAATTACTTTTGGAGCATTATGCCATTAATATTCTGAAAACGGACAACAAATGCTACTTGGCATGTTGTTAAATCACACGTTTCAAGGTAGTTTTGAGATTTTGTTTTTTTCTGCGGGGAAAATGACGTCACCTATTCTGATTTATTGTGCAAACCCAATGGTATTTTTAGGCATACCACTGATGGGTCTCAACTGATCAAAAACAGAATGCAAACAAAAACATTCCATTTAAAAATTATAATAATTTGAAATTTCCGCTATTTTGCCCGATAAAAAATAGTTTTAAACTACATATCAGATGCTCTTTGAGTCATCAAGGCTTTTGAGGTCTCTTTTGAGGCAATTGAGGCTTCTAGTCTCCATAGCGAGTCTTTTGGTTGGCATAATGGTCGTTAGTCATGCCTCCCACCTCTACGACCCGGGTTCGATTCCTGGGCTCGGCATGTGGGCTGAGATTTGTCGATCTCGATCTGACTTCGAAGGTTTTTCTCCGGGTACTCCGGTTTTCTTTCCTCTGCAAATTGGACTTTCACGCCAAGATCTGAGCCGTCGAGCGATTAAACAACTGACTAGGAAGAATGGGCAACCACTTCCTTCGCAGTTGACGTTAAATAATGTATTTTTTCATTTATTTATTTATTTCTTTATTTCTTTATTTCTTTCTTTCTTTATTTATTTATTTATTTCTTTCTTTCTTTATTTTATTTATTCTTTGGCATTACACCATAAAAGCTTACACTAAAATTACCTGAGATTTTTTTTGCCGGTATAATACTTTCGCAAGGTTTTGTCTTATTGGCAATTATATGCACATTTTTATAAGCGTTATTCCAATAATCGCTTTGGCGTGAAACACCGCATAACTTGTGCTTTAAACAACTTTTATCAACTATTATAAAATAAAGCTGATATAACGCGCTCTCTGATTGGCTGTGCAGCGTTGTTTTAATTCTCAAAAAAGCCATAGTGTGGTTTTATCTTGTTTTAACTCGTCTCTGGCAGTAGTCTATTTTATAAAAGAAATAAAAAACGAACCCGCGCGCTCTGTTCAGTTATAGAACCACTTGTGGATATATTTTAAGTTCACTCGAGAAGTGCAAGAAAAACTTGCCTGCGGCTCGTTTTTCTTTCAGCACTTCTTTTGTGAAATTAAAATTCAAGCGTGGTTCTATAACTGAACAGAGCGCGCAGGTTCGTTTTTTATTTCTATAGTAGTAGCTTTTGCTAAGTGTCAAACAGCAAAACAAAAACATGAGGACAATAGAACCGAGTTTTGCAAGCAATGAGAACTGGTACTCTTACTATTTTGAACCAAACATAAACTTGTCTAAAATATCTTATTGTGTGCTTTACGTGTAGAATGCATTCGAATATACACACTTTTTAGTTTGTTTCTGTTTCACGTCAGAGCGGCGAAAGCAGTTGTTGAATTGCACGTATTTATAGTTATACTGTTGATGAACAGTAACTGTTTTCTGTTTTCATTCAGTAGAATTCAAGTTATGTCAGTTCATCTGTATATGTGTAAAACTATAAAAAAAATGCTGTATACACCTACCCCAGGCAATAATAAACCCTCCCAAGGCTATAATAAACCCTCCCCAGGCAATAATAAACCCTCCCTCTATTTTTTGGCTCTGTTATATTATTTTCAAACAACCAATCACTCTTTCGAATAACTTTGAATGTTGTCCTTGGTAGCTTACGGTGGTATAGAATTGGAAGTTTGTTGTTCAAGTGATGCCTTTTAGTATGCTACATTACGACACGGTAATATAGTTTTCCAAGCTTTCTTCGATCTGCCAAGTCATCGGCCAACTATATTACTAGATTACTATATTAAGAACTATATTAGTATACTAAAAGAACTCACATGAACCACAAACGTCTAATTTTATAACACTTCGGAATATTTTAGCTCCGCGGTCTTACTTTTAGCAAAAGTTTTTATAATTACACAAAAAGATATATGCGACAGAGTTTATATCAATTTGATATGTGTAGTATTGTGTACATATAGTCGTAATTGTTTTGTCTGTGAGAAGAATCATTTCAAAAGTTATGTTCCTGAATTTTTATGTGTTATCCTTTTATCCATTTTTGACCAATTAGTAGGTTTATAGTAAAACAATTAGATTTCTTGGCCTCGTGGACTACGAGTTTAAATTGCATTTGAGTATTTTAAAAACCACTTGCATGATATTTAGTATCCAGGTACCAAAATACCATCGCGGTTAGACTGAATTGTTTTCACTGGGGCCCTATCGGGGCAATATTGTTAATGTTGTCCTCGAAATGGTAAAGTATCAATCTTGGACAACACACACGGACAAAGTAATGTTGTATTGATTAATTCGTATTAACATAAAAGGGTAAAAACTGTTTGTCATTGAACGGTTGGGAGAAAAGCCCTAATGTTTTTTGTTTGTAATTTGCACTTGTTTTCTTGCATGATCTAAACTATCATAAACCAAAGCCGGCTTTAGACCAAGTAAAACTTGATCGATGTTAAAGGAAATGACTTTGAAAAAGATGATACAAGTGCCGTAAAAGCCTTAGCTTTTACAATAAACAAATTCTTCATATCAAATTTACATAAATACTTTACATATTTATTAGTTGGTAAAAGAAAAAACTTTTAATACTAAACTATACAACTCGTTTGACTTTGAATTTAGAAAAAAGAACGATAAAAGACTCATAATTCTAAATGCACCACAAATACACAAAAGAATGAACAGTGGGGTAAAACCTGGTTTTCACTAGGACGCTAGCGCAAGCGCAAGGAAATAGGAAATTTTTTGATAACTTGCGCTTGTGCTTTCGTCTGCGCTAGCGCTAGCGCGGGCTCGTTTTCATTACAAAATAAGGTATCTTGCGTTTACGCTTCCGTCCTAGTGAAAATCAGGCTTAAGCAACGAGGAAGAAAATATTAATTCATATTTAAAAAAAGAAAATTCAATAACTAACTGTGCTGCCGGAAAGAAAAAAATATTGATGTCGCAGAAATTACAACCATTTTTAATTTTAATATTCCTGAGAAAAATTTTTTTCACGGTTTCAGTATCAAAACTATATATAAAGATATAGATTTTTTCAGAGACTATATTTGTTAAATTCTAAACGAGTCAGTAATGAATCAGTAACAATGTAAAGACTAAAGACTGTGGCAAGAAACAAATATTTGCTATATGGAAGCTTATATTCTGATTGCGGGATGCGAAATTTCGCCTTGTTTACCGCAAATGTCTGGCGTTTAATGCCCAAAAAAAAAATCTAATTTGTGGCTTCCACAACGAGAAATAATGTAGCAATATCCAATAATCCCTAACCTGGTTTTGTGGTGTGCGACTAACTAAGGCAATACTGTCGTTACATAAGGAAGTCTTGTGTTTGTTGTGTGTTTATCCCAATATAGTTAATAAATAGCCATGATAATAGGAAATAATTGGCAAATTTCACACGCAATTCTAGGTAAATAGTTTCCTTGACTGTGTTGCGCTAAAACCTCCGAGTCACAGGTGAAGGGGAACTGTAAATACAAGGTAATGAAAATAATAACAGTTATAGAAATCTATAATTAGAATGGCCGCATTCTTGTTGATGTATGCTAAGAGGCATCTCGCCCGTTTTTGATAAAAAGTTTTAAATCCTAAATAATCTGTGTTTTATGCAAATATCAACGGTCTAATTGATTTTTTATGACTCTGTTTTGAAGGAAAACTGACCATAACTAGAATGTTTCATAGACGAAGAATTTTCAAAGTTATACAAGTTTTTCATTTCAGCATTTTGAAGTGCTTGGCCGGGTAGCATACGATGAATGCAAAGCAAAATTAAGTCGCTTGTTTGTAGTATTAATGTAGGCGATGTTGCGAATACATCACTCAGTCGTTAATCATGCCTTAATTGCTTTAATATAACTAGCTAGTAAAAGCTATTGCAAAGTGCCATCGAAAAAGACAAAAGAATCAGCAGGATGACAAAACTGAGCTGTGCAAGCACTGAGAACTGGTGCTTTACACGTAAAAACCATGTGAATATATACACTTTTATCGTAACATTTTGTTTTCATATTGAAAACCACATCCTTTTTTTAGCCACTGTTTGTTCATAATGCTCCCTTGACGTCACAAGGTTGACACCCTGTGATTGGTCCATTCAAAGAAAAAGGTCAATTCGGCATTGCATTATAAAATCTTACTTTACTTACATGTACATGGATCACTCGAGATTTTTTCCCGCCTACACAGAACTTTTGCACAGCTCTTTAATACTGCCTTATTGCCGCCAGTCTCGCGTGTTCGCTCGGCTGTCTCGTTGACAATTAGGTATTTAAAGCCATTCAATGTCAACATTTTGTATTTGGGGTTACTCCATATTTTGTTAAGGCTGCAATATATGTTCGCGCGCTCATTTTTCAGGCTCAGTAAAATCATTAGAAGAGGCTAAGTTTAAAAACTATAAGAGCATTACAGCAGCTCGTGAATTTGGGCACACGATGTACTACCATTACACATACACTCGTTTTTATAAGAACTTTTTTTGTAAGAACATGAGGCTGAAAATCGCCAAAAATTTAAGAACCTGTTAAGAAAATGCTGGGGCTAAGAAAAGGTGAAGAACATTTATTTATGATGAAATAATTCGTACAGTGTTATTGAAAAAAATTTGCTTGGGCTTCTTGACTGAAGTTTGCAGAAAACAACTTTACCTCATGGAGCCGGTTTTTCATTTACCAAATTGCATTTTCTCAGGAATAGTTCTTGTGACGAACTGGCAAGAAAGTCAGTACAAAGTACATGTACAAATCAATGCATACAGCAAAGTATCATATACGGTATATGTATTATATTTATTGTCTAAAATCAGTAAAGATGTTTTAAGAACGTGTATATATATCAAAAATATTTAAGAACGTTCAACCTCATTCGAAAAATTCGAGTGAAGTAGGATTGCACTCAGTTCTCAGATTGCGAGCAGTGAGCAATGCACAATGCAAGAGTGGACGTATCATTGGAAAACTCTCCGCTAAATCCTTAGGCGGTGTTTACATGGTGCCGGATTGAGTTTTATTCTGGAACGACTTCATTCCGTTTTTATAGAAATCACTGTATCTGTTTACATGATACCTCAAAAAAACTTGTTCTGGAAGACTCGTTCCGGAATGAACTCATACGGGTTTTTATTCCGGATCGACACTTTCGTTCCCGAACGAAACCTGGCCGCAAAACTGTTTCAGCATCATGTAAACGAAAAAGGAATCATTCAAGAACGAAATGGACGCGAAAGTGATGCTTCTGGTGGACTGAAACGAACAGAGCGTGCGCACTTGCAGTCAAGTAGTTCTTCTCAGGCGATTATCTGCTGTCCAAATGCAGGCTCTCCACAGCTTTCCATTTGATTCCGGTCTGAAGTCCTTTGCGGATATTTTTCATGTAAACACAGAATGAATTTTATTTCGTTCCGGAATGAAACTCAATCCGGCATCATGTAAACACCGCCTAGGAGTAATAGAGTAATCAAAAGCTGCTCTCGAGCATAATATTCATCAACATACAACGTGGCTTGTGGTTACCGCCATAATGGATTTTAAAAGCAGTTCGTGGTATCATAAATAAGGACTTTTGCAATAATGCACTATTAAGAAATTGTTTTTATATATGTAATATATTGAAAACTCCGATTAGGATTGAAAACTTAAGTTAGTTTGACATTTTATATTGATAAGCATAAATGATAAAGTCTCAATACGTTCTCATAACATTAAGCTAATAGGTGCCAGCTTGTTTTCTTCTAAAGTTGATTGTTTACAAATCCAAGTGCCAAGTGCGTGATATTTATTCAAGACGACGATAACTAAAACGCAGAACATCTTAAAGTTTATTGAATCAAATATTTTTGGCGAGATTTTATAAATATCTTTTATTGCGCTATTATTCTTCGTTTTCATGTGGCGTCATAGGTCTCAAAAATTTGGATCAAAATTTAATTTTGAATCCTATTAACTGTATTATTTGATATGTTTAAGAAAACAGAGGTTAGAGTTATATTTCATTATTATTTTATGAAAATTTTTAATTTGCTTGATGTTTCTTCGTCGCTTTGCAAGACGCTAAATCTAATCAATGTCACACATCGTAGTCATGCTTTTTGAAAACTCATAAAAATCTATATATTAATTTACGACAAACGTACGAGTTTGGTTATTTGCTGCTTAAAAGTGACATTTACATAGTGAAATATAATGAGATGTTTCAATCTTATGTTTAAATTAACGCTTTTAAATTATGGCGGCCATGTTGGTGGTATGTCAATGCCTACCAACATGGCCCCGCCATACATTTTACTCTATATACTCAGAATTTTTGTTCGCTAATAACTCCGCTAAGAATTGTTCTTTTGCTCCAAAAATTAGCCCAGAGCTGTTGTTTTAATTGCTCTACAAGCTCATGTGCTCTTTATCTTATTTGGGAAACTGAAAGAAATATTTCGAAATTTTAAAACATCTGTAAACCACGTGGTTGCAAACAAAGAATAGCCGTGCTCTGCCACAATTAATGAGATTGGCTGGATGTGGGCTGCGACAGGAATAATATACGCAACTTTATTTTCCTGAACGTGCAATCAGTTCGTTAAACAGCTAATAAAGTTGGCAAATCCGTTTTCCTGATTTAAAAGAATTCATCAATGTTTTCTTTTTTCATTTGTGTTCCGATATTAACAGGAAATTTGCAAGGAAAATACTTTGATTAGGAAGAGTGAAATATTATGGGCAAGAAATGAACGAGTTTGCTCAAGTTCGGGCGTTGTTCTAAACTTCATACGTTGTGGCGGATCCGATCGAGCAAAGACAGCTTGTATAGTTCATTCGTGCTGTCCTATACATCCGCCGGCGACTTCTTGTTTAATTCGGTCACTTTTGCTAAGATGTTTTCTGGCTGTGTTTGATTTTTTTGATATTTGAGTGTCTTAAATGACATTTCTTTATTAATCGTGAAGAAAGTCGATCCAAAAAAGTAGTTAGCACGAAGAACAAAACACTTCAAAAGTCTACAAATATGATCTCATAAAATTTTTTGTTTTGAAGTTATTATCTGTGGCCCTTCTCCGCCATAGTTATAGTATTCATGAACCTTATCGGGAAAGGGAATACAAGTTTTGAACTTTTGAGAAATAGAAAGAATTGCTTGGCCTCATTAAAATCCGTTCTTAAATCAAATATTCCTCGGTAAATTCATTTTACAAGATTTATAAATGATTTGAAGATAGTTGTTGTATTTTTATAGCATAATTTCAAATCATTTTACTTAAATGGAGAATCGGATTTTATACTGGATTTATAGTATGGCCCGTAGAAGCTCTTGTTTGCACTAACTTTACAAAAACCATTGTTACATTCTGTAAATCTGCTAGCGAAGCGGTCATATATGTTAAAATTTCCCTGGGGCAGTACAAGTTAATGAGGTTCAGATGAAAATTGTGTAACGTCTCCAATTCCAAATTAATTAAAATGTTTTAATCTTTAAGATCATTTTCATTCCGTTTGTTTGATTAGCCAATAACATAACTGTTTTGGCATGGCTTTATATTTTGAAACTTAAAATAGCTGTGGATTATTATAGATCTTAAAGCATTTCAAAAAGGGCAAGAATCCAGGAATATTAATGCTGGCAGGAGCGAGAACACATTACGATTACTGATACAATATACCAAGGGTAACAGCTCGGAGAAAATCATAAATTGGAGCTAACTTTTGGGATATCCTAGTTTACGTGTGATATATGTTTTTGTGACAAAGATTAAATCAGATTTTTCAACGAAATTTGTTTTGAACCACACGAAAAAAGGAGCCACACGTATGAAATGCGGTCAGAATATCCAAACGAAATGCGTACGTCACGCTTCCTTCTTAGTCTGATCAATGGCGGCAAGTTGTCACGCGAAGTTCACAACAGTGACAGCTTGTGTGGAGTTGTATGAGTGGCACATTGTTGGGATGGATTTTGTACATTTTTAAAAAGTCAATTGCTGAGATCACTTTTCTCTTTAATCTGACGTAAATTTTCATCTTCATCTTCACCCTTATTTGAATAGTCTTTTCTAGACTTTTTTACCGACTTAAAACTCAAGAGACTTGCACGTTTACACTGTTAGTACAAACAATGTTTTGTTCTTTTTATGATTTAATTATATTTGTTCTGCCTCTGGTATGAGCATCAAAGAAGGTGGAGAAATCGGTTTTAGTTGTGGTGTAAAGTTGTATCCCCCACGACTACATTTTCATTCTTTCTTGCTCGGCAAACCGGAAAGAGTTCTCGTCGTACCTATATAGGCTATAGCTAGTTTTGAAGAAAGCACCAAATCGATCCTGCCCAGAAGATGAAATATATCAATGGAGAGAGGAAACTATTGCTAGTTGATGAAAACTAATAACCAAACAAAATCACTGATCAGCAATTACATTTTAGCAATTTATCGTTTTTCAAAGAATTGATTGAACGAAGATATTTCTTTTAAATAGACCAAAGACAAGTTGGGCAAAAGGTCAAGTCCCCGCCAGACGTTTTCACCTGAAGAGAATGTAAGTGCCATTGAATAATCGTTGTTTCACCTATTTTGTTTACATATAAACTATATTTGATAGCAGTTTTAGAACTTTAGCAATGAATAACAATTAATGCATTGCGCGAGTCTCATATTTTTACTAATTTTACCGTTAATTGTTAAATCTTACTGCTGGTATAGTATGGCAAAGAAGCTTTGATTTTGTTATTTAATACACTTATTGAGGTTTTGCTAAAATTTGAAAGATTTTTGAAAGCAAAGGAGGATTTCCGTTTGCATGACAATAAGGAGAGAGAGAAATATGTTAAATTATTGCGGATAAAAATGTCGTAAGAAATCCTCATTCCATAATCTTGCTTGCTGGAATGACATAACCTGGGCTTTCTTACATTGTTAAAATTGAAGCGAAACTGCTCGAACCATTTAGGCACATTTTGGTATTGCCGCTATACGCATATAAAAAGTTGACCTTTATTCATTGTTTGTAGATTAAGAATTGACACACTTGCTCTTGGCCTGATGAAATGTTTTCAAAGTAGATTAGATTAGAAATCCATTTGCCAAATTATCAGATTCCAAGTTAAAAATAAAACAGCAGTTGACTTACGTTGACCTTGTTTCGATCAATTTGAAAAAAAGGCTTTCCAACAATCCCTTGCGAAAAAATAGGACGCTAAATTATTGTGAGTCTTCAAAAGACAAATTTTCTTAAAAAGATTTCATTAGTTGAGGCTTGTTAGGTTTGACATTGTAACAAGTCAATGTGATGGTACGGAAAAGTTTTTTAATGCAGAAACGAAAATGATTTAAAATACCAGCATGAAAAGAAACTATCAACAAATACAATGAATATATGTTGCCAAGAAAAAGAGATGGAGTATATAGATCCGGAAAAGGCAATTAGATACTGACAAACGGAATTCTGTTGGACAAATGACATTCCTTTTGTAAAAATGAATTTACTTTATAATTCTTAAGGCTAAGATTTTGCTAAAACGTTTTTTGAAAAAAGGAATATATAATTTTGCATGCCTTGAAAAATAACAAAACTGATGCATGCATTTACGTGTATTACAAATAAATTCTATTACCAAATGGAGAAATCATTATTATATCCGATTGCATTTGAAGCTCTTTCAGTCTTTAATAACGGTTTTCACATGTCTTTCACAAATGGAAGTTCTATGTCAAATGATATTCCTAAAACTAAGAATATTCGTAAATAGATATCTGAACAGACATAACTATAATTCTGCTGAAAAAAATAGCAAAACAGTTACTGTTCATCAGCAGGATGCTCAAATTGTGTGCAATTCTACAATTGGT
>JAOTRI020007844.1:0-19161 GCA_028564885.2 Zoanthus sanctaehelenae | reverse complement strand
CAGAAAATCGTCCGCGGTGATATGTTACACGAGGATCGATTTTCCGCGATACGGTGTTGCGCGGAAAATCGACGTTGCAAGTTGATTCGTGTAACACGGCCTTTATGTATTATCCTCACCTTCACCTTTATTTACTTCCTAACAGGTGCAAGAATTATTCCACTATGAAGTAGAGAATACCAAGGCTTTAATTATGAGAATAGGAATGGTAACAAGTTCTTCGTGCTCGCTCTAACCTTTCATATTGGATATCAACAGGAATATGAGGGATATTCAGACTAGGGTATTCAGAGAATGATATTCAGAGAAGGATGTTCAGACAAAGATATTCAGACTAGGATATTCTGACTAGGGTATTCAGACTAGGGTATTCGGGCTTGGACATTCAGACTATTATTGAATATTTAGACTAGGGTATTCAGACTTGGACATTAAGACTAGAACATTCAGACTAGAATATTCACACTAGTGTATTCACACTAGGCTATTCAGACAAGGACATTCAGACCAGGATATTCACACTAGGGTATGCACACTTGGATATTTAGACTAGGATATTCACACTAGGATATTCACACTAGGGTATTCACACTAGGATATTCAGACTAGGATATTCAGACTAGGATATTCAGACTAGGGTATTCACACTAGGATATTCACACTAGGATATTCACACTAGGGTATTCCCACTAGGATATTCACACTAGGGTATTCCCACTAGGATATTCACACTAGGGTATTCCCACTAGGATATTCAGGCTAGGTTATTCAGACTAGTATATTCACACTAAGATATTCACACTAGGGTATTCAGACTAGGGTATTCTTACTAGGACATTCTGGCTAGTTTATTCATGCTCGGTTATTCACACTAGGGTATTCAGACTAGGATTATCAGACTAGGTATTCAGACTAGGGTATTCAGACTAGGGTATTCTGACTAATCTATAATTGTAAATTCAAATTTACACAAATAAATTCACACACAAAAATAACACAATTCTTGATCTCTCTTTTAATATCATTGCCATTTTTAAAGCAAGAGTTTCTTCTGAGTGGTCCAACGCCTGTGTTGGGAATGTTTGTCACATCTGAGGGTACCTCTGAACGTGCTCCAATCAGCTGGAGTGATGGATTACAGGCTCTTGGTTTTTCATTTCCCTACGTCATCGCTCTTGGGTATAACTCATTCAGCATTCACAGGTACTCAAATTATACTAATCGACTTTTCTAGTAGAGCAATTTGCATTTCATGAAATCATCCTGGTGAATGACATCACTATGCTTCTTGGTTGATTTATTACATTGTATAATAGGTTCAGCAATACTTAAACCTAATCTAATATGCTCTTGTTTCCAATCGTACAGAGAGGAATTTGAGCTGTACAGTTAAGATTCACAAGTAATTTGCTTGTGAAATTGAAACAATGTTTTAAGAAGCATATGTACTCGACAACCAACCCTGTTATACAAGTTTGCCAACCCTTTTGGTGGAGTCGTTTTCTTTGCAATTGGTGGACTATTTATGATGAATTCTGTTTGAGAAATTTGTGCTTCGTTTTGGCAGTTGTAGTTTGAGTGTAATGTGGATTACTTATTTGTTTTGCATTATAGTAGTAATAATTGCGGTGTATTCTATGTGATAAATTTGTGGTGCAATTTTTGCTGTATTTGGGTGACTAATTTGCTTTGTAATCTTGATGCGTACTTGTTTGAGGTTAATTGTGGTGGATTCTGGCTAAACTTGATTGTCATAATTTCTGGTTGAACTTGTTTGTGATAGATTCTGGTTGAACTTGATTGTGATAGATTCTGGTTGAACTTCATTGTGATAGATTATTGTTGAACTTCATTGTGATAGATTCTGGTTGAATTTTATTGCGATAGATTCTGGCTGAGCTTGATTTTGATAGATTCTGGTTGAACTTGATTGTAAACGATTCTGGTTAAACTTGATTGTGATAGATTCTGGTTGAACGTGATTGTGATAGATTCTGGTTGAATTTGATTGTGTTAGATTCTGGTTGAACTTGATTGTGATAGATGTGTCGGTGTTTCTACGGAAACAGTTCTTAAAAAAAGAATAATTTTTTCATCGTTGTGAAAACGATATTTTATACTGATGTTTCGGACTGGAGTCAGTCGTCTGAGTGAATCATTCACAAAAATCTTTCTTGTGTGTAGTTGGTTTGAATGTTAAATGTGATAGCGTGTTATAAGTTGTTCGACTCAGTCTAGATTAAACCATTATAACATATAGATTTTCTTGTATGATATGGCATTAAATATTAGCTCATTTTTTACAAATAGCATCATTGGGCAAGATCAGAAACCTTTAAAACAAACGCTTTTGTTCAAGGTAAGAAAGTTTTTTAATTTTTGTATCCTGAAACGATTTTCTCAGTGCACTGTGTTTGAAATGATACAGTCGGTTACAAAATAAAAGAAAGAACGCTGTTGGTTGAAAATAAATTTGAATCGAGTCTAAAATTTGCGTTTCATTATCTGAAAGATTCTCAATTCCTTTTCGAAGCGTTTAGATCTGAAATTCTTACATGATGATTAAGTTTTCAAGTTTCTCTTCCTTTAAATTTGTTGTCTGTGCTTTGAAATTGAAGTGAAGTCAGTTGTTATGCAAAGGCGTTCCGCTAACATAAGTCAATTATGATTAAACTTTATCTTGTATAACATCTTAAAGGACCTCGGTCACCTTGGGGTGGCAGGGCGTTGTGTATTTATGTTTTGCTTTATGATCACCGAGTGAACAGGTTTATTGAGTCGTGACATACACGAAATGATAGCGATAAAGACCTGCCGCTATAATATAAAGTGAAGAGTGACAGATGATATTTTCACGTTTGATTGAACATGAATGTGGGAGAAGAGGGAGATTTACGTGAAGAAGTTCCAGCTGTGTCCAAAGTACGTGTGGTGATAGAAATTTGAAAACTGTTAAAAGCTTAAAGTGTTCCCCCAATGTCGTCATTACTGTCACTCCAGAGAACAAGGATTTATTAGATAATTTGGGCCACGTATTAGAATTGCAGCTATGGTAGCAGTTTCATTAACTTTCACATATTTAATTTTCTCTCACTACCAAAACAAGTTAATTTGCGAAGTCTGTAAGCTTGTATTTTTTTTACTTTTTTTAGGGTGGCAAATCGTTGCTCAACTACGAAGGCGGTCGGGTTTTTGTCGCTGCTCAAAAAGAGGTTTATTGTTTAGTACAGCTTCCGTTTGAGAATCAGGTAATAGATCCATTGATACTCTTAAGTTAATTAAAGTAACTGGTCCTGCAAGTATGGATTTCATTTAATCGATATTTCGATATTGTTCTTTTCTGTTTTTGTTCGTCTTGGACTTTTGGGAAACGAAAGAACTACTAAGCTACGATTGGCTTGCAAACAGTCCTTTTGTATCTACGTGGCTTTAATGTACGTTTTGAGGGCTTAAGAATCATGTGACTTTCTTGTTTTATCCGTTTTAAAAAAACATTTAAAAATTTAGTACAAAAACCTTTAAAATTGAAATGCAGTTTTCTTCCAAAGGTGGAGCAGTTACTTAAAGAAAAAAGGGTTAACGAAGCTTTGCAGTTGGCCCAGGTTGCAATGGAAACATCATTAGCGGCACAACCGAATAATAAGGTAATTTAACTACAAGAAGTGTTGATTATAAGCAACTTCAGGGAACATTTTAAAGGGGCTGAACCTTTAAGATATCTTGCCATCAACTCAATACCAAAAAGGGTCTAGATTTGTTATTAATTATAAAGACTATATTATGACGTTCATTCTTTTTCCTGTCATTTGTTGTTGTTGTATTATGGTTTTCTCTACTTTAAAAAAGTTTATTTAAACATTATGTGTATTAACCCAAATCAATTAAATCGTCGTGACGTAGGGTCTTTAAGAAGATTTATTTCACATCAACTACGAACAAGAACAAGAATTAACCATCTGAGTTTTCCTAAAGAACGTTTTTAAATCTACATAATCTAGGTATCTTGCGGACGAACAGTGCCTATTTGCTATTTGTTTCAGCGGCATTCTAGTTATGTATAGTAGATAACTGCTACCTTTTTCGTTTATTTCAGATTCTAAAGAGAGTTCATCAAAAAACAGGCTTCATATACCTTGCCCAGGGCCTTTTTCCTGAAGCTGCAGATTCTATGAAAGAAGGAGGTCTGGATCCGAGGGAGGTATGTAATTTTTCTTTCAATAGCTTCTGGTGTTCAAAACATCTTGATTTCTTATTTATGAATTAGATTGTACATTTAATCTTCAAAGTATAGTCGAGAGAGATGAAGGAGAAAGATGTTCTAGAAGGCTTGAAAAAACTCTCTTCTGTTTCCATACTAATAAAATTTAAAAAATTGAAAAACGTTATGTTGATGAGATAAAAGTAGTTGTGATAATATTCTCCCTCTGTACTGCGGAGAGAAGAGGATGACAGGGAAAGATTTTTCTTATTAGTGAAGCAAATGTCGTAAGTTTGCTCTCTCATGCAACATCGTAAAAAGCTGTCCCATCTGTGACAAGGTATGTGAAACAGTGAACTTAAGTGCTTGTTACTTTATAAATTAAAGCAATCGCTCGGATAGTATTAGAGTACTTTATCGTTGTTTGATTAGAGATGGTAAACGTTCTTCGGAAACAAATGATAGGTCATCATGTTTGTTTCAAAGCTTCTGAAGATATTCTATCAGTCTTCTTTAATGAATCCAAAACCAACCCCTTTCCTGCTTATAGAATTTTATGTATCATCAATACTAACCTCTGCCTTATTCTTCCTACAGCTGATAGCTTTGTTTCCATCGCTAATTACTTCAAATTGGACATACTTTCCATCAAAAGATCTACACGAAATCAAGGATATAAACAAGATAAGTAAGTTCTCGTTTGTGTTTCTCTCCAACCCTCAATAGTTACCTGTGCAAGTGTTTCCTTGCGAATCATTTGGTATAGGAGCGTATAAAATAGATAAACGTAGATTGTTCTTAAGAATGACCTCAGAAACTCATTAACTTAAATAATGAGAAGAAGTGAAGATGTTCTGAATTCTGAAAACCCCGTAGGATTGACAGCGACCTTACTGCTGTTTAAAATAGGAATAGAATAACGAGAAAAATACTGGGCACACTTCAGCTATTACAAGTTTCCCATGCTCCTCCTTAGCATTGTTGAATAATTTTATATTCATTTGGATATACAGTTTAAATAGAAACAAGATAACTGAAGAAAACTGGTCATGTCTTAAAAATAATGATAATATTTGTGATAAAGAACAACGAAAAAACTTGCATGTTTGAAGTCATCTTGACTGTAATATAATACAATCTGTATCACACAGATACTTATTTCAAGATAAGTAAACAACACATTGGTTACTCTTCCTTTATGTTTTTACGTCTGAATAAGGGCACTACGTCGACATTTAATCGTGTAAACTTTAAACAGAAGGGAACCTAAACATAATGATTATATGAGTTAAGTCTTCCTTGTCTTTAAATACGCTGATGCTCCTCCGTTCAATGTATTGCGTCGCACACGACCAGACACATACGATGAATACTAATCCAGCATTGTCCCAGTTACTCCAAACCTTGATCTCAGCTCTTGAAACAAAACCTTTGTTGAAAGCGGTCCAAAGGTTGAGTAGGATTTAAAGGTAGGTTTTTTGGGAATGTATGTTCATTTATTTTTAACTTTCAACATTGCTGATTTAGTACTCTGATTTTTCCTGTATGCAGATTTGAGTTTCATAGGTAGATTGAGCTTCTACTACTCCTTCATATAATTTGGATATGTATCTGTTTAGACTCCTGAAACATTTATTGATCATTGTAGAGAAAACTAATAGACGATTTGATTTCTGTGTTACTAACATACCTTTTACAAACTTTATTTGTAAAGATGTATATTTTTGCGAATAAAGGTTAGTATTGAATTGTATACTTAAGGCAGTTCATCAAGGTCTTCATAAGTTTGCAGAGGGAGTAAAACCGGACAACCCAAAAAACAACCCTCAGATTTTGATTGAGATCAATACATCTCATCCCACATATGGAGTTCTGGACTCAACCGAGATATTACCATAGTTATGCTTCAATGACTCCACTCAAATCCTTATAAAAACAGCTTGGTGTATAACATTATGAATAAACCAACTTTTAGAAGGTTTTGTATGGAGTCATTGGAGCATATTATTGGTAATATCTCGCCGACAATTTGCACCAACATTCTGATTTTTTATAAGAATACATTCTTAGTTTTTGTGACCTCACACTTTACCATTCTATTAAAAATTTTTAGAAACTGAGTCTGTCTTCCTGATTTTGTGCACTGACTGGTTTAGTTAAATACCAGAAATCATGTTCAATAAAAATGAGTTAATATTTAAGCGCAGTCAGCATTTTTAAGCCTTTAGATCATATGAAGAGTGATTCGCAATACTAATAGAGATATTATCATTCCAAAAGGGCATCATCATTAAGCATTGTCATGCCTTAAGGGCATGATACTGTATCTTCAATGAATTTTCTTGTAATTTTTGTTCTTATCCGTTATTTGCTTTTCAAGACGTATTTGCTTTTTTGCTCACAGAAAATGGAGATAAGATGTTTATGGCTGAGGCGAAGCAGTTCATTGTCGAGTATCTGGTAGGTTATTACCATGTTGCTATATATTGGGATTGAATATTTTTCGGTCTTTAATGATAAATATGTTAAAGTTCTTGTCAGTGGGAAAGTATATTAACATCGAGCTCTTGAACTCTTGCAGAAAGAAATATGTTGTACATGTGTAATTTCTCTCGATGACTTAAAAAACATGGGTTTTAATTGTGACAAAGAAAGGCTTTAAGTATTTTCTATTGTTTCAATATCTATATTTATGTTAATTGTTTGCAATGCCATTGTTGAAATGCTTTATTTGTGAGATTTTAATTTTTTTCAGTCCATATTTAACTTTCATCCTGATAAAACTGATATTATGATTTTCAATAGTTTTGTGTATAAACTTATAAATTATTGGATTGCAGGAACAATGTAGAGGAGGTCCAGAATATAATGGCTGTAAAGAGGTATTGATAAGTTATTTTGGAAACACTTCATGATGAGTTGCATGACAAAAAAAAAGTTTTTATTGGACATTTCGGTAGTCTCTAGGATTATTCTAACATTTGCAGTATGAGATCTTCTCCCTGAAATTCTCTAGCGATTTAGTGGAACTCATTGTACATGGGTCACTATTTATCAATTAACTCCTAAGAAATTTCTCCAGTAGGGTTCTCCTAACAGTATTATTCTAAAACTGCTTTTTTACTTACAGCTCCGAATTTATTGCTCTAACTTAATATTACATTTTCAAAGGTAGAATTTGTCCTCTCCTATATGCTAATTTGTATTTATTTGCAATATAAAGTTCCTTCATTTTTTCAATAAAAATTCTGGTTTAGTTTTTAGGTATTTCTTTCTAAAAAATTTTTCTTGACTTCTTAGATGAGAGGCCTTTCACTCACAAGACACACAGCTTTATTTTATACTTTTTCAAATCAGCAAAAGCAGTAATAAATTAGAACAATTGTACATCCGTCATTTCAAACGTCGGCATTTCTTTTGAGAGAAATATGTGATTCGGTGATTGTTCAAGTAAACAAAATAAAGTTTTTCAGTTTTCTTAAATACTTAATCCAAGGCAAAAAGATGTTTATCATAAACTTATAGGTCAAACTTGTTTCTAAAAAAACTGAAAATGGAATATTTAATGTTGGTTAGCAGTAGTAGGCATTTGAGCAACTAGGCCCAGGCCCTTTGCCAGAGCAACCCAATTTTTATGGCCTTGTGGTTCAGTGATCAGAGTTGGGGATTGGTTTGTGGATAATTCCAGGTTCACATTCCCGAATCAGTCTACTAAATGAATTTGCTCTGAAAACTCTTGGGGAAAATTCATTGCGGTTTGTAAGTAGCCAACTGGTTTGCCTCATAGCAGTTCGGATTTTTAACTGGGAGCAAAGGGGATTTTAACATGATATTTTGAAAAGTTTGATTTCTTGAATGTAGATATTTTCAGTATACACACATTGCAGATTTGTTGCATCCATCGTAAATTAGTTAATAGAAAATAGCTTAATAATGCAATATGATTATACTAACTACAACCTTAGCTTATGAACCGCAAAGAAAAAACTTACTTGGAGTCCTTGAACATTTTAGTCACAAATAGCTATGTCCATCTGGCGCTGCTGTTATCCCTTCTGACAAAATCATTCCACAAATACCTTCCATATAGGAATCGAAATTTAAACTTGTTCATTTTTTATCTTTAAGGAGGTGGATACAGCTCTACTCCGATTGTATGCGGAAACTAACTCCTCGTATCTACTCGACCTTGTTGCTTCTAAAAACCACTGTGCTGTTGAAGACTCTGAACAGTCACTTAAGAAACACCAGGTTAACAAAGCATTCATCTTTGGATTACTGTTGTTGTTTCAGTTTTCTGTCTTCTTAATTTTCTTCTGTTTCTCCGGAATTTTGTTCTTTTTATTGCTCTTCCTATTATTTTCGTTCTCATTTGTTCTTCCTCATTGCCTTTGTTCATCTAATCTTCTAGTTCTTCTTGCTATTCTTATTCCTTTTAATAATCGTCGTCTTCATCATATTTATCATCATCGTTATCATTATAATCATCATAAAGATCATTATCTACCTGGTTATCATTAACGTTATCATCGATCTCATCAATATCATCATGATTAACCTCATCTTTAATATTATGAATATCATCACCACCAACATTGAGCACTATCATTATCATAACAAATATACTTATTATCTTGATAGTCAATTCTTTCATATGCACGTAAA
The DNA here is from genome assembly GCA_028564885.2 of Zoanthus sanctaehelenae. Lineage (NCBI taxonomy): Eukaryota > Metazoa > Cnidaria > Anthozoa > Zoantharia > Zoanthidae > Zoanthus > Zoanthus sanctaehelenae. The sequence goes on along the minus strand of JAOTRI020007844.1, from coordinate 10,298 downwards.
CTCATTAGTTTGTACAATGTGCGTTTATATGTAGAAATTGTAGACAGACACCTCGTCTTCAGATTAGCTGAAAAAAAAGGCGAGAAAATCTTTTTGTTACTGCCTTATTTGACTCACTTTAATTGATACCATCTTTGATATTTCATGTAATAAACATGGTCTGTTCTTACGCAGCGATTCCATGCTTGGGCACTATTTTGCTGTTATCGAGATCGTCAGTCACAGGCAATGAACATTTGGAAGAAGTAAGTTGTAAACATGATTGAAGTGAAAATATGCTTTACATTTCTTCTCAGAACTAACTTTGCAATTCTGTTTCATTTACTTTTGCGATACCAGTAAAAGCATATGCAAACTTTCGTTTGAAAGAAACAATTACAAATAAAATACTTGTACGTGGGAATACATCAAGGTTGGCAACAACACACATATATAGTTAGGTTGTTATTTGTGTCTCAAGATCATCTTCATAACCGAGTGCGAGGTCTATCCGAGAAAATCTTTGCCCGCGGTCTTTCACTGACAGACCGAGCAAACGAGGTTATTAAGATATTTATTACATGGCGTCAGTTTTAGATTAGAACAATAGATTAAAGGAAGAATTACTTTAATAATTAGTAATAACAATAAATAATAATAAAGATTTTATTTAGGTGTCAAGTCTTTCTTGCCGGCCAAAGGCCAACAAATTGGGGACACCATCTTTACAACTCTAAGGTGGACGGAGATCATTCACAGTACTAATTATAACCCACACAAACACACACACAGATATAATCCCCGAGGGCCTACTGTTTAACATCATTATCCGAGAATACGTGGAAGTCTAACCATTTGCAGATGTTAGAGCAAAGTCAGCGCTTTCTCCTCAATTGTTTTAAGACCCCGAGTGTTGGTCTGGCCGGGAATCGAACCCTAGCTTCCTGCACGATAGACTGGCACCTTACCAATTAGGCGAACCAGACAGCGGTGTTCACTTTCTGTTCACAAAGTTTGAAGCCGAGAAATCAAAACTTGTATGAATGAGCCACACAAACAAGTAAAGAGAAAGCTTTAAATGTTATTTTTCTGAACCGTCGCTGTTCAAGTTTCCTTTCTCGCTGCTCACTATGCCGGATCACTGTTTTAATTAACACTTTGCATTTGTTGAAGTTAGCAATACGTTTTAGCCTTGAGATTAACGACACTTCCCACTTCAATTAGGATCAGGCCTTTATCAATATACAACAATGGTTCACCGCCATTTTAATATAATTATTGTTCCATCCTCTCATCTTCGTATTTTCATTTCTAGATCGTACATGTAGTTTTTTGGAAACTTGCACGTATTAAACTAATCCATGATCTGTACTGTTATCATTCTGATGTTGGCACTAGTTATATGACATTCATGTGTGAGCAACATTTTAATGTCTCAGCTACAGTACATGCAGCTGATGAAGTCGGTCATTGGTCAAAAGGGAACAAAAATGTTTTTATCTCAAAATGTTTGCTTCGAACAAAGGGCCTAACGCTGCTAGCTTTTTAATTTTGTGAAATTCAAAAACATTTTTAGTAAAACATAATACGTTCCTCTTTAAAGTGCATCGCAGGGCGTTTATTAATTTAACCGACTAGAAAAGCACTCGGAGAGCGCAAACCTTTGCCTAGCACATTGTGATCGCAATGTTTACGAAAAATTCAAAGTGATCCAGATGCCAGGATTTCTTCCGGATCACCCTCAAAATTTAATCAGTTCTTCCGTGCCCCAATTCATCAAAATCCGTCCATAACTTTTTAGTTATGTTTACATCTAACTGACTTACAAACAAACACTTACTTCCCTTGGCGGAGGTAATTAACAAAGAAACTGACGCTTGTTACAGACTTAACGATGGCGAATATAAAGATGATGGATACCCAGGTCTTTCCTTTGTTGTCACCTTTCTAAGCAGGTGAGTGTATTCAACAGTTTCGTTAAAGCAGATATCAGTGCTTTTGTTTGCATCTAATCCACGTCCTTGGTGGGAGCAAAGCTGCTACGTAGTTGCACCCTACTTAACTTTAGACAATTTAACTGAATTCATGCATAAGATGATTAACTTGGTATTCTCTTCATAAGATTTTTACACATTTAGATTTTACTTTGTTTTAAATCTTGCTTCAAGTTCCTAAAATCAACATCATGCACAGTCAATGCAATGAAATCAGATTGAATATTAAATGTGTTTGAGACATATGTTAGAGACTGTTCTATTCATGTTTTCCTTATAACGTCTGTTTGTAAACAAAACACTGCTTACTCTTGATAAAAAATAAAGCACTTTGCTTCCCAGAATATACTTGCTAACTTACTTTAATTTATCCATTTCTTACATATGGCTTAATAGCTTGCGGAATACATATCCAACAACAATAACGTCACTATTTGTTCTTCAAAAGAAAGTCGTAAGTTTGATATCATTCTCCAGTTTTAGGGATCATTCAAATCCGCTTTTTTGATATATAAAGTACTTAGATTTCCTGACATTGTTTTTTACACAATGCTGTATTTGTTTATAACTTTAGAGCCGGAAACCTTCCTATATGCTTCAAAATGTTTTGTGAACCAATCAAAAGGAGGCACAGCTATAATAATAGACTTGCCTCAATTTGCTGGTACTCTCTCCCAAAAGCACGCACCAACTATGGTAAATAATTTGCTTTGAGATATGCTGGTGTAGATGCTTGGAATGCTATTGGTTTAGAGATAAACGGCACGCTCCCAGCGTATCGTCATTCAAAAATTCTGTGAAGAAATCCATATTAGACAATTATAAAAAAATCCCTGGATTCCTTGTTTTTTCAACCGTTTCCGATTTTCTAGTAGTTTTTCCATGTTTATATTTGTTTATTTTCACATGTATATACCAATTAAATTAATCATAATTAAATTAACACAGTTTTTTCCCCTGCTAATTAACATTTTGACAAAATTACTATTGTAATTAAATTAGAAGTTTGATGTCCAGCATAGCCTTTTGGTTATTACAGCAAACTTGTAAGGAAACTGTAAAATTAATTTATAAGTTTTCTATTTTATACGTATATGTGGTTCAAATGTAGTCATTGTAATTGTCATTTTCATTGATTTGACTTAATTGTCTTCACTGTTGGAATATTTTGTCAAGGACATAAATAATTCATCCTGTACACATTGCAAATTGCCTTTGTTCATGTCCAGACCTGACAGAATCGTTCAAACTCGAAAGAGGCAACGTTGAAAGTTAATTGCTATGTAGTGCATATTTGAATCTACCAAAATGACCTTTAAGACTACGTTGGTATAGCGGGCTTTAATTGTTACATCTACCAGAAATACTGAACAGCCAGAATTTCAGCGATCGCAGAGAGGAAGTTGGTTTAGACAAAACAGATCTGAAGTTTGCAACGCTACCTTCCCGAAAATTTTCTCAGTTATTCAACAAAAGCAGAAGTCGTTTACTTGGCTTAAGTTTTGCTGATGATAAATTAAGATTTTCTTAGTAAGAAGAAAAGCCGTGTATCAGAATGTGACAAGACACGTCGGGCATTTGAAGACACGACGGAAACGTGTTTTCAGATCCCCGGAGTGTGTTTTCATAAATACACGGGTGAGGCTCTTTTGCTTCATTTATAAATAAAAATAGGCATGGCAGTCTGAGACTGCATGTGGCTAGAGCAAGCACAAGAAATAATACGCATTCTGGGAATGCATACAATCTTTCCTATATTTATATAATTATAAAACAAAAGACATCTTTATTGCACAGGGAAATTAAGGCATGACTCAAGGATGAAAAGTACTCAGGCTCAGTGCTAAATCCAATGACTTGATCAGTTATAAACTAATGCTGATGAAACTTACTTTAATTATTTATTCGGTAAAAAAGTTTTGTGACACGAGATACCACTTGATTTTGTCACGTGTTTGGGTTTCGCGAATCACCATAAACGGCCAATAAATATACAAATCAGTGGCAACGTGCTCCGGCCAAAACTAAAACTTATTTTGGTCGCTTAAGGCTTAATAACCACCCCTTTCAAAACAAGAGGTAGACTCTGGAGCCAGCCTTTTAAGATAGTCTTGAGTTTGACTCTGCATCCCACATGCACGAACAGACGTCACTCTTTCAGTATAAGTATACCGAATATTTCCTAAGTATTTGTCCAATCGATCAGTCACTGCCTCTTGTGAGGCACAAGCCACAAAAAACCAATAAAACCATATAAACAATATAACTATAACAATAATCATACAATAACTATAACATAAAACTATTATATTATGATAAAAAAAGGAATAAAAAGATAAAAAAAGGAATTATAGAGCGTATATATGTCCCTCTTTACATTATAGCATGCTGTAGTTTGCTTACCCGACTCAAATCACCAATTGCTGCCTCTGTTCTTTCAGCTCGCAAGATTATGAACTTCTTTGGAATAACGTACCCTGGGTCCTGGAAAACGATCAAGCTCTTGGAGTGAGGGTGAGAAATTTGGACACTTTAACTAAATACAATTTATTTATTGCATCGTTTTGGTTTCTTTTAAAATATTATTTTAATATTATACTACATCTGCTAACTCATTTCCTTCATTTCCAATATAAAAAAACTAACTCATTTCCAATATTAATAAAGAAGTTTTCCGTTGTTTAAGTTTAACATTTAAATTGCTAAAGTTAGTGGTGAAACCGCTGAGCTGTGTGAGAACTCCTTTGGGATTGAATATTTCCATTCCTTACTAGATCAAAACTGAATATTTCTAATTCTCTCAGAAAATTATAAATATTAACTATTTTCTCAGTAATAAATTTTGTATTCCGTTGCTTTTCAACTCTATTTTTAAAATACATTAGTCCACTTCTATCCCCGATACTGATCCTTCGTTGTATGCTAATGTATGTAATATATCTAAAACAATCTTTTTGTTGTTAAACAGGATGCTGAGTTATGTTGTATGCAACGTTTAGATTTTTTGATATACACAAACGTCTTACGATGAACTGTGTGGTCATCATGCTGTCGCCAATTGATATATAGAGATTATTACATGGCAAGAGTTTGATATCGTTTTTTTTTTTCACGAGTTTTCGTGTCATAGCGCGAACGAGCGAGTCTTCGAGCGAGTGAGCGGTATGATACGAAAACGAATGAATAAAAACGGTATCAAGTTCTTGCCATATCATAATTTGTTTATTATATACTCTAAGTGTGTTCTGGTTTTCGTTTTCTTCAATAAAGCTTTGAATTTCTTCATTTGAGAACACAGCAAACCGAGGATCCGTCATTTCTGAGTGAATTTTCAAGACGCCCATTGCAAAACTTCCCGCGCTTTGCCATGTGACGTCACAAAATCAAGAACAGCGATTGGACAAGAGATCTGCATCGCGCGATTTGATTGGACAAAAAAGTCGTGAAGTGATATCGTATCACTTCACTGATATGATTTTTATTCACGGCTTTATTACACGGATATCGACTCACATTATATAATAAACAAATACATCATACGATGACCTGTGTGATATCATGCTGTCATCAGTTGATATACACATACATCATTCGATGACCTGTGTGATATCATGCTGTCGCAAGGTGATATTCACATACATCGTACGATGATCTGTGTGATATGCTGTCACAAGGTGATATTCACATACATCGTACGATGACCTGTGTGATATCATGTTGTCACCATTTGATATACACATACATCATACGATGACCTGTGTGATATGATGCTGTCACCAGGTGATATAAACATACATCATACGATGAACTGTGTGGTATTATGCTGTTACCAGTTGATATACACATACATCGTACGACAAATTCTGTGGTATCTAAAAAATACCAAATTACAACTTTTGTACCCTTAAAGAATGCAGCGAGTATCCTTATGTATTATCATGCCAGTATAGGGAGTACTCCCCCTGGGGCCTGTCACTGCATTGTTGATTGCAAGTAATGATGAATATATAACATTTTGTACACAAATTTCCAAACTCTTCGATACTTGAAAATGAAAACAAAATTTTAATCTGACATTTTTTTACCTTGGCAAAACTTTACACAGGTAGTTTCCATATATGGTTATTCAGTATATGAGCTGATAACCGAGATTGAGTGAATCAATCAGAATGCTAGAAACACAATAAAAATTATTTAAGATTGAAAATTTAGTAATAATTATTTTTATGCTATAACATTTCAAAATAAACGACAGCACTAATAATGTTTTTAATTTCATGACGTTTTGGCCATTTCATACAGTCATTTTCAAATGAGAGAAGTATTAACGAGAACAAGTGAATATGTTAGTACAAAAATTTTAATTAGCATAACAGTTTTGGCAAGTAAATATACTATACACATATATTGCATATTGATATACACATACATCGCACAACACTCGAAGATAAAATTCGTATCTCCGCATGTAATATCCTCTTTTTATCATACGGTGGAGTGTTTGATATCGTGCTACCAATAGTTGACACCCTTTTTTAGTTACGTACTCATGAAATTTGTTGTTAATAATGCTTAGCAAATCTTTAGTGTATCGTAATGTATCTTGACTGCAGGCTGTGAAAATAATGTAGTTTATAAACGCGTTGATGAATGGTTCATTTACTTCTGACTTTTACTGTATTTGTTCCACAACCTGAAAAAGTTTGATTTTTGTGTTTTTTTGTTTACAATACTATTATTTCTGTGTTGTTATTGCATTTAAGAATAAACCGTTTACAGTTCAAATTTGTAGAATTGTTTTTTCAGAACTGGTTGAGTAACTCAAGGAAATTATGAATTGTTAGAGAAAAATCACTATTTAACAATTTTGCTTCACAGTACAGTATTGGTTTCTGATGTTGAGCTTTTAACTCAACTGGAGCCTTTTTCACAATAAATTAAATATTATTGTAACACATTTCTCGAATATCTACTGTGGAAACACGTGACTATAGAAGGTTGCCATTGGAGTGGTGCCAGTACAAATGAATGTACATTCTATTGTAGGTTTGTTTCCCTTCTTTTCAGGTGTTCACAGAGCGACCTCCTAATGAAGAGGAAAACGAGAGACTAAAAACAAGCCTTATTGTGGAGTATTTACAGAGATACCCTGTAGCACTTCAAAAGTATCTTGAATTTTTAGTTTATGAAAAAACCTTGGAGGTTAGTGCTCCCATGTCTTATTTCCCTCTTGTAATTTTTTTCAAATTTTTAGATATTAATTTAGTTGGTGCGGTAGGAAGATTTCTGTCTTTCAGGCCAAGATCAGTCTTAGATTGATAGATAAAGAAAAAAGTAAATGTAGAGGACGAAATATGGAAATTTTTTAATTTTGAAATAGTAGATGGACAACTGAAACAACTGTAAAAGCAAGTCTAGTCAGGCGCCCATTATAATAAAAATTGATTTTAAAACTATATTCGGGGCAGTGGCGGCGGAGTGCCTTAAAACGTGGGGGGTATCGCAACCCAAGTTAAATTTTCCAAAGTGCCCTTTGCGTAGGTCATTTGCAGCAGGAACACCTTTTTGTAATGACAGTCAGGTTGAGTGTGTCTGTAAATGATTTATGGCAGTGCATAGGCATGTCTGTTTGTAATGTCAGTCAGGTTGAGTGTGTCTGTAAATGATTTATGGCAGTGTATAGGCATGTCTGTTTGTAATGTCAGTCAGGTTGAGTGTGTCCGTAAATGATTTATGGTAGTGTATAGGCATGTCTGTTTGTAATGTCAGTCAGGTTGAGTGTCTCCGTAAATGATTTATGGTAGTGCATAGGCATGTCTGTTTGTAATGTCAGTAAGGTTGAGTGTCTCCGTAAATGATTTATGGCAGTGTATAGGCATGTCTGTTTGTAATGTCAGTAAGGTTGTGTATGTCCGTAAATGATTTATAGCAGTGTATAGGCATGTCTATTTGTAATGTCAGTAAGGTTGTGTATGTCCGTAAATGATTTATAGCAGTGTATAGGCATGTCTGTTTGTAATGTTAGTAAGGTTGTGTATGTCCGTAAATGATTTATGGCAGTGCATAGGCATGTCTGTTTGTAATGTCAGTAAGGTTGAGTATGTCCGTAAATGATTTATAGCAGTGTATAAGCATGTCTGTTTGTAAAGTCAGTAAGGTTGAGTGTGTCCGTAAATGATTTATAGCAGTGTATAAGCATGTCTGTTTGTAATTTCAGTCAGGTTGAGTGTCTCCGAAACTGATTTATCGTAGTGCATAGGCATGTCTGTTTGTAATGTCAGTAAGGTTGAGTATGTCCGTAAATGATTTATGGCAGTGCATAGGCATGTCTGTTTGTAATGTCAGTCAGGTTGAGTGTCTCCGTAAATGATTTATGGTAGTACATAGGCATGTCTATTTGTAATGTCAGTCAGGTTAAGTGTCTCTGTAAATGATTTATGGCAGTGTATAGGCATGTCTATTTGTAATGTCAGTCAGGTTGAGTGTGTCCGTAAATGATTTATGGCAGTGTATAAGCATGTCTATTTCCAAGGTAGCTCATGCAATACGGTTCGCGAAGCCGATGTACCGACCCACCCTTCCAACATTTTATTATTTTATACTATTTTAGCGAAAGTCTTGAAAACGAAACACATCGAAACGTGGGGGGGGGGGGCTGAGTCCCCCAAATATTTTAGTTTGGGATTGCTGCAGCCCCACTGCTCCGCGGCCTATGCAGAGAAGTACAACTAGTAAATTATTTTGATGATTGAAAGAAAACACAGACACATGCGCACCAAATGAAATTTTTTAAAATTCTATTAAAATAGAATACAAAACAAAAGATTGACGTTAAAACAAATTTGAGGCAAATTTAATAAAAGGTAAATTTATTATGTTTCATAGAATTACCAAAATGTTACCCGCCCTGTTATTTGTTTTCATGTCAAATTGAAAATGTCAACATCTAAGCTTACCAGCTGAAAAACTTGTAATCTGGAAAACAGGGTTTCTGTGTTTTTCTCTTTTAAGAGAAAACCTTCTTTTTCATTTATATAAATTTTACCTTTTTGCTCAGTTAAAAAAATTGTGTTTGATTGTTTGACGCAATTTGGTTTGAACAGTAAGATGGGATTGGGTTTATACACTCACTTTGATTGGCTTTTGACCAGTAAAATGGGATTGGGTTTATAAACTCACTTTGATTAGCTTTTGACCAGTAAGATTGGATTGGGTTTATACACTCACTTTGATTGGCTTTTGACCAGAAAGATGGGATTGGGTTTATACACTCACTTTGATTGGCTTTTTCACTTATTTTGAAAATGAAATTTTGATTGAATAAACAAAATCGTTTGCATTAGTTTGGTGTCTATTTCAATGTTATTACATAAAAGCAATAAAACATACTTTTCTATGGGCTTACTGCAATAATAAATCACTTGGGATGTTTGGAGAGCACCTGAAAGTTTGTTAACTAATCGCCTTTTGGCTAGGGATTTACAAACATTTCTCGTGTTCTCCCAAACCCCTGTTGCTTATTTGAATTTAGTTCATGTCCGTGAAACTAGTATTACTGAATAAAAGATCTGCTTTCAGTTCCCTTTTTCAATACAATACAAGCGTCTGCTCTGAGCAAACCTGGAAGACAGATCCTAATTTACTTGACATTACAGAAACTTGAAATACGGGCGGGCGCCACTAGCCTGTCTGATTCACATGACACAAAAGAGACTGAATATAATATTAGCCTCATAATTTTTAATGATAATAAGAGTGTTTGTTGTTATTACAGGGTTTTCAAATTTAGCCGGCGCCCGGCGCAAGTCGCCGGCTACTTCAAGCATTTGCGCCGGGAACTTTTCGTATTTCAAATTTTATTAACTACACAATTCTGTTTCACCAAAGTAATTGTGATCTAATCTTTTCGGGGAAATAAATGAACGCCAACTGATGAAAATAATAAACAGTGCGGCTATTACACGTACCTTTTGATCTTCGAAGCGAGAGATTATTTTAGCAGGAAAGTCTGCTCGTGTACATAAACTGTCATTTCAACGTGAATGTATCGGCACAGCGGAAGATTTGTTCGTACGTGAAAGTTTTAACATGAAGCGGAGGCAGCATAAGATTTTCTCTTTCGTTTCAATTGCCGAAAAGTCTCGAAGACAAACATGTAACAATTTTAGGAATAAGAGTGTTGTTCCAAAAACAATCCACTGATGATGAACTGACCGCAGTATCTGTAGCTGTATCCGCGTGATGAATACGAAGGCAGTCTTCCTCAAATGTATTTTCAAGGAAAGATTGAAAGAAGTCTTAACAATAAAAGCCTTCAGCAACGCA
>JAOTRI020007741.1:0-19163 GCA_028564885.2 Zoanthus sanctaehelenae | reverse complement strand
ATAGCTTGGGCTTTATTCCGGTGAGTGTGATATGAGTAATTTTTCATAACTCGAATTGAGTTATGAAAAGTTTTTTTGTACCTTACCAGGGTAACTTTAGATAATCATCAAACAACTTAATAAGTACTTCTTCTTTTAATTCATCTTTTTCATCAGACATTTGATATCTCCAGATGTCACTCAATAATTCGTTCGCAAAATCAAGTTTCATTTCTTTTTCTTTTGTCACCGCTCCAAATACCGTCGTCGTACCTGGCGGTAATTTCTTCAGAGCATCAACCATTTCTTCATTGCTCATGCAATCAGTTACATTGATGCCATAATCTTTACATGTGACTATCAATGTACTACGATGTATTGATTTATCACAAAGACCGTGTTTTTGCATGTAAGCAAGACCTTCTTCTTCCTCTTTTTGTTCGTGGTGGTGTGACTCTAAAAAGTCTTCCAACACGTCAACGATTTCGTATAACTTTTCACTTGTGTTTGTCATGGTTTGTGCCATTACCAAAATAAACCGATTGTATTTTTCATTTTTCTGCAATTATCTACATTTTTATAAATTACTTAAAGATAAACTTATTTCTATTTAAATAAAATGCCATTTAAAAAACTTGGTCGTAGAGATCAATTATCTTGCCTTAAGATGAAGGAATTGAAGCCTCTCGCGAGAGAGAAAGGAATCACGCCTGGAAAGCGAAGGAAAGCTGAACTCGTTGATGCTATTTACAACAAATTAACTAAGAAAAAGAGAAAAGCGAAGGGAAAATGATTACGAAGATAATTTCCTCTTTCCAAGCCTTTTTAAAATATAGTAGTATTTTCATCATTCGTATTTTCTCGAATGATTTTTCATCATTTCGCGCATATTTTAGAGCTTTAATGGAAAGGGGTAATACGCTCGACCTCGTCTGCCGGCCTTCAGCCGTTTACCCTCTTCTTGAGTCTTTCGACTCGCTTGTTCACGGTTTTTTTTATGGGCGGCGGTACATAAGATTCAATCCATTTAGCAAACTTGTTAAGTTCTTTTCGTAGCGGTTTGGAAACCTTATTTAAAGATTTAGGTTTCGATCTTACAGGAGCACTTGGTTTTAAGATCGGCACATTGATCTCTGGAATTGGAGAATCAAGGATGTTTGAACGTCCAACTCGGCGTTCTCGTTGACGCTGTACCAATGCTCTTCGTTCTTCAGATTGCTTTCGTGCAAGGTCTCGGCGATCCATGAGTTTTTTTATTACAAATAAGAGTTTTAACTCTTTAATCAGTTTTTTGCAAAAATCATCATTCGTATTTTCTCGAACGATGAAAATCATTCGAAAAGGGGGTAATACGCTCGACCTCGTCTGCCGGCCTTCAGCCGGCAGACGGTCGCTTCGCGACGCGGTCTCGCTATCATCTTAAATTCCTAGTCACTATACATCCTACGCACATTTATTGGTCTTCATTAAGCATTACTTCATATTCATTAGGCAACACGCTAAATGCATCTTTTTTATCTAATCACTCACAATTAACGATAAAATTTTAACACGTCTTGCCCCCTAAATTGCCAGCAAAAAATCGGGCCAGAACCGGCACTTTGCATATCTCACTTATGTTTTCTTTCAACATTAACAGTTACGTTTTTCAAGTTGGGAAGTTTTTGCGTTCTCATAAAACTGGCTTACTCCCTAATGTATTCAAAGAAATGTTTCTAATGACAAATCAAGTCCATTCCTATAATACCACGCAGAAATTCAAACATTTCTGCTTATTTACTGCAAGAGCAAATATTAGACGTTTTGATATAAAATTTCAGGGTCATAAAGTTTTCAACTCTCTGATAAACAGTATACAAAGTGCTGCAACCATCTCTCTATTAAAATCCAGATTAAAAACTGATTCGCCATTGGCTAAATTTTTTATCTCTATTGGCTCTGCCATTTGGGATTAGAGTGCAATTACAATGCATATAATTATTAATGTATTTTTTCAAACATGGATAATTGTATTCTTAAGGTGCTGACACACGATGCAATATTTCATGCAACATCGAATACAACAAATTTGTTTCAGCGTGTGTCCAACGATGAGTTTTGTTGCACGCAACATTGTACGCTACAAAACTGAAGTTGAATCGCGCTCTATTCTTGTAACAATGGGCGCAAAAAGTTTTCTTTTCAAAGGACTCCTTGTTGGAAACCGTTTTAATTGTTGTAAAATGCATGTAAGCACGCCATGCATGCTATCACGAGAAACGTTGCGTGATTTTGTTGCACCGTGTGTCCACTTCCAAAACTGAAATTGTTGCGCGCAGTGTTGCCTAAAATGTTGCAGCATGTGTCCGTGTCTTTAACCAAATCTGAGTCTCAGCATTCTTCTCAAAATATTATAAAAAATTGGCCAATCTCAGCCTCAATATTCTTATAACAAAACGAGTGTACTTGAAGTGATTCATCAAATTGATTAATGTTCAAATATTTACTCGAGATAATTTTCAAGGTTTATCGAAACAATTGATGATACTGAAAGATATCAGAATTATCTAGCAGTCGGTATATTTTTGGATTGATATTTCAATATGATGTAGTTTCGCTTGTTTATTGTAAGTTTGCAATAGTTTAAATCACGAGAGTACATCATTTTGCTTCATACACTAGTACTATACACACAGTTTGCATTGAATGTTAATTCATTAAAACAAAATAAATCACGCAAATAAATAATCGTATTATTAAAGTCCCTTTCTCGCGTTTTAGAATCTTTAAATGAAAACTATTGTCCTCTATGAACTCAGAATTTGAATATTCGAAGAATAATTCCGAATCTTAATCAAGAGGTTGGGTATTCAAATTTTGACCGAGTGCAGGGGACTGGTACGTGTGAGGTAGCAGTAGGCAGACGTCCTTCGCTGTCGAAAGTATTTTACAATGAAAAACGTAACAAAGTGTTTAAAACTGAATTTCTTTATACTTTTGCAGTGCTTTAGACCATAAACGAAGAAAACTTTGTGTTGACAGTGTTAGTATTGAATCAGAAGCTCCACAAGTACCTTCTCCTACATCATTACACCAGCCGACTTCACATGAAATTAATGTACGGTCACTGAAAATGACATCCGTCCCACAACAGTCTTATTTCCACGTTTCGAAACTCCAAAAACGTATCAGACACCGGAATAAACTGAATTTTTGGAGTTTAGTATTATTGAAGTGTTCTACTTTTCATCTAAATGATAAAAAGTAAGCGATATAGGGACTTTAGAAACTATTATTATTGCGCGTCTCTACGAACACACTACGTTATTCGGGAATGGGAAGCAGAATTTACAATCTCTTGAATAACTCTTTTGGTGCGCAATTAACCAAAACCCTGGTTAATCTCTTTGACTCCAGTATTTACCTGCAAATTAGTTCTTTTTGCGTTAGAACTCGCTTTTCAGATATATTTTCTAACTTATTAATTGCTTATCCTTTCAGAAAATGCCGGGGAGCTGTGCTTATCGTATTCATCATAGAATTTATACTTATCACAAACACATTACTCATTAGCTATCGTTTTTTTCTAGTTCTATTTTTATTGAGAGAAACCAAAGACTCTTGAGTATTATCTTTTCCAATTACATTTAATCTTGACACAATCATTATAACATCGTTCACTAGCTGCATTCAGTTCTATTTTAATTTTAAAATAAATATTTTATCATTATTACTTATTAACCAGGTCGTAATTTTCATAGACCTTAACTTCTAACTCTAATTCAAGATTTCGTTTATTTTCATTATTGTTAACTAAATTACGTATTTTCCTTCTCGCCAAAGCATTTTCAGGGTTTTTCTTTTACAATATAACATCAGCAAGTCATTTTTTGGTTGCTAGATCGCAACTGGCACGTAATTTTTTATTTTTGACTCTTATTTACGTTCACTGACAACTATTAGCTTCCAGCGGGACGGGACTTTTCTACTTTGACTGGTTAAACAATTCCTTGTTCTTACTCTATGAGATTAATTAATAGAGATGATACTTTTGACCTGCTTAGTTAGGTTGGTTTCCTGCGGAATATTAAATCAATCCTTAGTCAATTTACTGTTGTTGTCGTTCGCTCAGTGTCTCTAAGGAATTCTAAATAAAAGAGTAACTTTCACTTCTATATGATCTTGAAATAGTTATTAAATTACCAACAAAACACCGCTTGTAAAGAATTGTTTGTCTTCTCTTGTGCTGCGACATCACGTCTGGTCGATGATTTATGAAATAGAAAAGCTCAGTCAAGTTTTCCGGTATTTGTTTCGAATTAGACATAATGACTACACAAGTTGTCCACCACAATATTTGTGTTAAGGAATCCTTGATATGCGTTATGTTTTAAAACCAGATAACTGAATAGATTCAGTTGAGTTAGTGTATGTCCTGTGAATTAAGTGGTATTTCTATAAGCCCACTCCCAATTGTTATTTGTATGCCTGGTTATACATTCAACTCTACACTTTTTCGTAGTTATTGGAAATTAAGAAACACAATTTGTACCATAATCAACTAATAGACATGGAGTACTTCCTTTAATTTAAGTGGTGTACTCTTAAAGCCCTGTGCTTGCCAATTATCGCCTAGTTAGGTAAGGATGAACAAGACAACCGACTGCTTACATTCTGGAATATTACTGATGACTTCCAGACGATAAGGAACTGTTTATTGCAAAGCTATCAGCAACCACGATAATAAAGAAAGTCTTGAAGATACTTAAATTTGAACTGCCAACTCTAACAGTTTGCCTATTTCGTAATGTTGATCTATTTTTTAACTATTTACCTTTTAAAAATTCCATTTGTTTTTTAGTTTAGTTTTTTGAGGAAAAAGTGCTCTAATGTTGGCAGAAAGGATCGGGCGTGGATCAATAAACACAAACCAATGTGACCACAGAACTTTAGATGAGGTGTCAAGTACCGGCAACTGCCATTTCAATCATTCTAATAAACTATTACCGTTTAATTACTCTTGTCTAAGAAAACTATTTAAAGTATTGTCGCAGCTAAGAACTCGCAAACTACGCCGGGTGCCAGAAAGTCAACGACGGCCTCTATGAAGTTGCATAAACATACAACTCTTGTGCGTCAAGTCGGCCAATTAGCAAATTGTCATTTCTATATTTTATTTCATTATTTATTTCTATCTTTAAAAAATCCTTGGTTTATGGGATGTGCATCTGTTACGTCAGTTGTCCAAGTTTACAATCTATGCAATTGTAAATAAGTTATATATCCTTAATCACCGACTAACCGGGCTAATTCGAGCTCATATTTGCGTCCTCACCTCCAGACTTTAAAAAGAACATGGCGCCATCATATCTTTTGATTTATGGTTTATAGGCTGATTTCCCTTATTTTTCTCTTCTACAAACCTCGTTTGTTGAAGTATAACATTCCAAACTTAATGACTTCTCGTTACAAAAACAAAGCAGATATTTCCTCAGATAGCAGTCGATAAGTGTGTTGTTAGACAGCATAAACAAAACTAACCACAATAATTAAATTTTCCCGCTCTTAAACATGACACACGAGAGCAATGTTCACCGATTGGTCAACAATTCTCAAGATGTTGATCAATCAAGAAATATTTTATTGAGATTCACTTGCTATAGAAAAAAAATGTATTTCCTTCTGAGGGTCGTTCATCAGGCGTGAAAACACTGGGATTCCAGTACCCTCTCGGTCACCCCCTTTTGGACTTTATCCTTTTAAGTCACAACCAATATCTGACTTCTTCATATGTCCGGCACGAATATGTCGATTGCTGAAAACGCTGTTCAAACTACACATAGCGACTGCGCCAGACCAATCCTGAAGGTTGTCGAGTGTTTTTGGTGTATAGGTCCGAATCTCTTAAACCTTATCAATGATTATTCTTAATTCATATGAGTTGCACACTTTTTAACAGAATTCTTTTACAATGTTTTAGGCAAGTCTTTTTACCCAGCTATGAGACTAATAAAAATTACAATTTAATTTGCTAAATAAAAAGTTTTATTGACTTAAAACATCAATCGTTTTCAGCTATACAGAATACGTTTTTCTTATACTTCCGAAGTTCGCATTAGCTAATCCTAAAAGAAAGCTGGACTTCAGAAAATGAGTTCTTTATATATTTTTTTCTCAGAAAAATGAAGTTTGACTGAACTCAATCTGTAGAATAACCCCTCCTTCCCCCTTCATTAGCACGCAGCACACTAGGGGGGAAAAACAGCGTGGTGCTAAATCCGCCCCGAGGAATTCGTTTTTTCAAGAGCACTTGCAGCTGGGGTAACAGCGCTCGGTACTAAACATGTTTGATAGTTTTTTCGCCGTGCATTTTTCGCACGAAGTTCTCCCCTAGTGTGCGGACACTAAAAGAAAATAAAAAATAAAAAAAACAATTCCTGCGCGGGCCATTTTTTGTGGGCGGGCGCGGACGTTAACTTTTTTTTATGTAGCCTTGCATACTAGCACGCACATGATATTCTATATACTTGATTCTTACGTAAAGTTCTGAACGGCGCCAAAATTATTAAGCCGTTATTATATCTATGCAAAAACTCGGGAATTCCAAAGATCCAATGGACAAATATAGTTTTCAATAAAGCTTTGCAAAACTTTAATGAGATTTTAATTCTCAAAAGTTAATAACGGTTGAAGACTTGTGCAATGCCAATGAACTTCAAGGTAAAATGGCAACGTTTATACCTATAGTATTTGGTAAGTTGAAAATGGATTTAAAACAAAACAAAAGGCATTCCATGGTTCACTTAGGTAACCAAAGATGAGCCATGGAACTCTAACGTGACTTCTCCTCTATCCGAATGCCCATCGTATCTATACAGTAGTAAAAATGCCAATATACTGCTGTTAATTTGCAATGTATTTGCACAAAAATAAATGCTTGAGATCATCTTCTCCTTCAAGGTCAAAAGATTTTATCGGTTCACAACTTTTTGTCAGTAAACTCAACAATGTAACAATCAAAATACCACATAGCTGCAGACAACTGCTAATTTCGTACAGACACATAATATCTTACGTTTTAAAAACACTTTCGCGAGAAAAAAAATCATGGGTCAGTTTAATGGGTTAAGAAAGCGGCGAATATGCCGTCTTCTATGCACTTCCAAAGGCTATGGCAAATACACGCAGATCACGTGGTATATAGTTTTATTCCAAATTTCGATTCGGCGTCAAATAAGGACTTAACGATCATGAGACGCGATTGGGTTCCGAACATTCTAACTTGTACGTGTTCAAGCTCCAGGAGCTAAAATCGGCCGGTGTGTATTTGTAAAATATAGTTTTCTTTCACTATGTTTTTTATATACAAAACTCTTCCGTGAAAACATTTTAGAATAAAGCAAAAAGGAAAACAAAAGAAATTAATTTAATAATTTGAAAGAATCTAAAAGGTGAACACCACAGAATCGTTAACAACTTTGGTCAAGTACTTTATTCGTAACCTAAATGATTTGTTTTATCGCTCGCCTTCCTGTAATTCGTCAACACCGATTCCAATTGTCTGGCCTTGGACTTAGAGTTGAGCTAAGCAATATATCATTATCTTACTTGTTCCAAACTTAAGAATGGGCAATGAAATCGACATATCTGTATTATATTCTGAATACTCTTTTAAAGAAATTTTAGAAGAAATATTTAGTGGGTTAATAACCAACTTTATTCTCTTAGAAATCATTTATTGAGCAAGTTTGTTTTCTTTCTTCACTTGCAATGTTAAAACAACTACCCTTCAGGCTGTTTGATAACTAAGTAAAGTATTAAAGTTTAACCTACAATTAAGAAAAAACTATTGTCACGTAGTTGACTCATGGCTTGATGCAGACTGGGTGCGTTTAGGAAACGATAACATTATAAAAGAATTTCTAACATTGCATAAAACCGAAAATATGGTTACAGAGTAGGAACAGTCTTAGAACAACTAACAACTTGTAGATCTCAGCGTTGTATTCTTTGAAAAAACTAATACTATAGACAGAGATGTTCGTGTTGTCACAAGCTTATTTTTCTTCTGAGTTCCTAACGGGAATCGAACCCATGACTAATACAAAGCTCAAAGCAATTCAGTGTGATCAGTTAGTTGTAAATCTCTCTAGGTAGAACAGTTCTTAAACATATTTTTCGTTAGCATACATGTTGCTGTTTTAGTCTGTGGATAAGTTGGTGTAAGGCTGGAGAATGAAAAAAACTTGATGTTACTGTTTCCCAAGATACGTTTTCGAGCGATTGCAAGTAAGTTTACCAAATCTTGTTTTTACAAGACAAGAATGTAGGTATATAAGATCATTGGTATGGAAGGTTAAAAAGAATTTGCACTTCAATGACAAGTGCTTTGACTCATTATATCAATTATCACGGCCATGGGTTTTTCCAGTTGTTTCAAGAGCTTTGAACGTTAAGTTGTCTGGTTTGTTTTAATCGTACCATAATGATAGTTGTAAGCTAATCAGTCCCGCTGTCTATCAGAATGTCCAAAGGGTGATTTATGATTTAGAGTAGTTAATACACTCAAGGCTCTTTCAGTAAATGGCGGGCTGCATAACAGAACTGAACAGAGCTTATAGTCAGTCTAGAAAGATCGTTCAATATTAATATTTTTAGAAGTCAACGTCAGATCACCGAATCCCCAATTTTTTTTTTTCATAACGCTATTGACATAAGTCTGTTCGCTTCTTCTTGTCCGCCAATAATATTAATAGCTATATATAAAAAAAAAACAAATTACCGGGTGAGTGTCATTATGGAAAGAGACTCGCTCAATGTTTCCTACAAAATGGCGCCAAAAGAAGCATAAATCCAGTGTTGTCCGCCATCGCAAACATTTCATTATTTTATTATTACGGCTAACGAACGTTTATTCTGGAACATAAATCATTAGCGTAAATTTCGTCATAATACCTTGGAAGAGCTTTATCCCATTGTTACTGACCTCACAGCCGGATAAGCTCTTCAACTCGTCATCATAACGATTTATACAATGTTCAAAACTTTAGTTTAATTCAAAAACGAAAATTATGAAATTTTTTTATTAAAACAGCTAGTGGTTGAGTGGTGTAAGCTTGAATACTTTAGAAAGATAAAGCTATTTCTGGTCGTTATCTAGTGTCGAAAATGTGTCGTTTTGTGATAAACAAAATGAGAACCGGTTTAGATTCCTAGTTTTGACTTTGATGGATGAGACTTGCTCCTCTAAAGACTGTGGTCAAGGAAAATGAAGATTATATTTCTATCGATGGTTTTAAGTATAATACTTTTGTCTACCAGCCCTGAATAACTCCGTCTCTAAATAATTTTATGATATCTGCTTCAAAGAACACCGCCCAAATTCAGGGTTGCACGAAAAGTTTTTGCTTTTCGTTTTCTGTAAGATAATTAAACACTTAAGTATTGATTATTCCCCTGTTTTGCTTACAGAATGACTTATAAGTTCCCTCGACTGTAAAGCAATTAACAGGAACACATTTATTAAACCAATTGTCATCAGCAAAAGCTACTTTAATCCGCTACAATTACTGTTATCGATCATCTTATTACAAACTCGCTACAGGAACTGAGAGTTGAGGTATAAAAGCTGACATTATTAGAGAACCCTTCTGGTATCGCATCATTACTATCAGATGATTGGTTAGAAACAACTGATTTAGGCGAACAACTTGCCAGTCGTTGATCAAATCATTCAAAAGATTCGTTGCGGTAGACTTGTTAAGGAGAACCTTGAAGAAGCTGGGAAAAGAGTACAAGATATGGAGATCAGAGCGATTTTTCTGGTCTGTTTCCTCGTGTTTGTTGAGTAAGTAAAAAAAATTTATGGCGTTTTTGAATTAATAATAATAATTATTATTATAATAATAATGCAGCATTTATACAGCGCTTATCCTTTGAATTTTCATCATGTCAGATTTTTCTAATCACGTCTAACTTGTAATATGCCCAATATTATGCTATTTAGTGTGTGATGTTCCAAACATTTTCCACCTAAGCAAGACGTAACTTAAATTGGCGAGTCTTCAAAAATACGAATGACATTACATGTCATCGTGCACAAAGTAAAATCCTTAACAAGCAACAAGCAAACCAAGATTACGATTCAATTTGGCTTTCACTCTATTTTTTGATCAACAAGAACTTGTGTCACAATTATCCAAGAATAGAATCATTTTTCCATTTGTATAAGATTAAGATGGAGCACTGACATTCCATGATTAAAGTATTGTTTCTCATTTTGCCCTTTACCAAGGCATTTTACCTCGTCGGAATGCAAAGGACATCGCCGAAAATTCACGCGACCGACAGGTACGTTTGAGATACTGTAAGACAATTTAAATAAAACCTGAAAGTTACAAAATGTTGAAATTACATTTTGTTTCATTTTATAAAGTAGTGTGTTTAGTATTTTATACAGGTTTTATGTAAGTACTACAGAGAAAAATGAGTCCTGTCTCATGATTATTGAATTCACATTACAGTCAATGGGTTGGTTATTTCGAATACCCTTTATTTAAACATTGTTCATAAATTCATTCTCTAAGTAAAGCTGTTCGTTTAGCAATAGACATTAATTTTGATTGCCGTTAGCTCATTTGTATATGAGAAAACTTGCCGTCTGTACGGCTGCCTCTACAATACATTCTCGATTTCATTAACAGCTATAGTTGAAGAGGGGCAAGTATTTCAAGGTCACGAGTTTACCTTAGTTAATGAAACAGGGAATTCTTGCGACACTTTTTGTTCTTAAACATCCGAACTTTGTCAAGAAAGCAGAAAAACAGAAATAATGTTCTTTGTCAGTTAAATAACAGTTGATAGTAAGACTCAACATGTATAATATTTGTTTCGTCTGAGCAATTAAATTTCTAAAATCATTCTTTCAAAAATTCAATTTTCTAATGCAAATCTCAAATGCAGCCATCAAGAAGCCTCATACAAATAATAGTATTCGATCCATCTTATGAGAAGGTAGCATTTTAAGTCTTAAACTAGATTAGGAAGAAAATGTTTAATTTTTGTTACTGCTTTGTTGTTTCCATTATTACATTAACACCTTAGGTGCTAAAAGACACACTCGCTAGGCGTCAAACACAACTCATATTCCAAACACGCGAATGCTGCATTTTTTAAAACTTTCTCCAACTAGTACAACTGGCATGTTTCTCTTTAACAAGAGTGAGTCCCTTATCCCAAAGAATAAGAACAGTGACGTATGTGTGTGCAAAGCGACTCAGTCTACCTGACGTTGACTGTTACTCAGTCAAATGACGCATTTACATAAATGTCAGCCACGATGGCGCGTACACGTGCCGAAATCACTAAATGATTTGTCTTTTTAACAGAAAAGCAACCACGGACGGAAATAACCAGTGCATTTCACTTTGGCTAATGACAGGACACGAACAAGCTATTATTTATATATATATATTCTATCTTATATTTATTCTATATTCGATTTATTCTATATTCGATTTATATTTATTGCTATTTATCACTAAACTTAAATAGACGAGTAGCTTCATTTGAGCTGCTATGACTCTCTGTAAGATATCTTGTTGCACGTGGTTAAAAGAAAAAAACATTTAAAAAACCAAAGCTTGATTAATTCACGAAGCTCAACTGTTATAAATTCTCTAAACACTAATCAGTCATTAATAAATGATATAAAATTAAAACCCAAGAGCTTTGTTTTAAATCTTAATTCATGTCTCACGATACAAAACATTGACGATAACTTTATACATATTTTTGGCTTCATAAATACTTTTAATTCAAAGTATATAAACGAGTGCCAAAAACTCTTCATTTTCATTTCTCTTGCTCACATCACAGTTCTCCCCTCACTCGACGCTGGCTCAATTACTGCTGTCAATTTTACAAACTTAGGGAAGCAGAAATGCAATGGAAAAGCTTTAGTGCTACACGGCTATGGCGCCGGTACAGTCCGAACACCAGGTTATTCACGTCGATATAAAGGAAACTTGGATTGCCTGTGGAAAGTTGTTGTTCCTAATGGTTTCAATATACGTATCAGATTTCGTCCGCCTTTTCATATCGAGGAATCAAGTGGCTGCTCTCGAGATTACTTGATGCTCTCCAACTCCTATCGTTTCCGAAACCCTCTTACTTTCTGTGGGAAAAGACGTCCACGATCTCTAGTTATTCCTAACAACAAAGTCTGGATAAAATTTCATTCCGATGCCCGTGGAACTGGACGAGGATTTCAATTGTCTTATCGAGCTGAAGGTAAGTTATGCTCTGTTGCAAAGATATATAGAATTTTGCATTCATTAAAATAGAGTTATATACGGACTACAAGTAGTGCTTCCTTTGAACAAAGGAAACGGTTTTCTCAGCGTCAACTATTTAATGATAATATGCTTTCTAGCTGAAGATACAGAAATCTTTTCTAGGTAACTAATAAGCCCTACTGTAATTAACCTTTGATTAAAAGTCACTGGCTTGCACATGAAGATAGGAAATGTCTTAGAAAAACATGTGTGATAAAACAATTAATTATTATAAAGAGTACAGTTTTAAAAACCGTTCACCAAGTAGCAAATGTGTGTTACTAAAAAAAGGAACAAGGCCATGTTTGTAGCTGGTATTAGGCCTACTCGGGATCCAAAGTCGCCGTAACTTTTTGAATATTTGGCTGAGGTAACCGGGGGAGGAAACTGGGCACTAGAAAAACCTTTTTAAGAGTAGATGACAGCATAAAATAATCTCAAAGAAATTTGAATGCTTGTTGAATGCGAACACAAAGAAACTTGCCGCGCTTAACAAATAATTAATTTAAATACCGTTAAACTTTTTACCGAGCAAACACTTAATCAAAGTGTTTGAAGATTAATACACCGAATTTAATATATAAATGTTGATCTTTTTTGCAGATGTAAATGAATGTCATCGAGACGTTTGCACGTTTCCAAGCCTTTGTAGAAACACTCATGGGGGTTACGCGTGTGATTGTCAAGATGGATATGAAAAGAAAGGAAGACGAGGGTCAGGAACTTGTGAAGGTAGGGGACAGTGTACAAAGTAGACCTAACATTGACTCACACTTGACTGACAAGGCCTGATGCTTTGGTGCTTGCTTCAAGTGTGTGAAATCATGTATCGCCTCTTGTAATGAAGTGAACTCAGACAGCATATTTAAGTGGATTAGTTACTAAGTTCATTGTGTTGTATTTCACATCCAATAACTAATCCTTTGTATCTATTTTTTGAAACATAAAGAAAGATAATAAAACTTTATCAACAATCAATTAAGTTCTTTTTATTAAAAAAATTGCTGTTTGCTATTGAAGGCAGTTCAAAACATTACTATCTTTTTAGCCAAGTGTCATCAAAAAAAGGTGAAGGCTATTTAACAATTAGACCCCGTAATGAGGACAAATGGAGTACGACTAACTACTGGGCCCATGCATGCGAGGTTCCGGTCATAGGTCGAATACGCTATTCAGACTCGTACACTGTTTTTATAAGAATCTGTTTATTAAAACATTAGGCTGACAATTGGCCAAAGTTTTAGAATATGCAAAAAATACACTCAAGGTGAGGAATGGCTGGGGCTGAGAACTTTCCAGCAAACAATCATTGAATCGGCAAATAGTCGATAGTTAAGTGCTACATTGTTTGGAACTAGAATAAAATACATGAAAAGTTTACGAGTACAAATTGCACAACTATTAATTTTACCTTTAACTGTATATCATATATGGAAGCAGTATGTGGACAGCCGTCAGTCACTACACTTTCTCATAAACTAAACACTATAAAAAAGTCATAGTTGTGCTTAAAAATAGTTTAGCGAACTTAAAACCATCATCAAACTTCAAAGAGGTCGCATTATGACAGGTGCTTAGCAGACGGTAGGACGTTTTCATGTCCAACTTTCGAGTAAAGTTGTAAATAAAGTGTTAATATATTAAGAACACTTCATAAGAACATGCATTTGCATCTAAAATCCCTAAGAAATTTTGTTATTTTGTCTCCGTATATTTCTTTTTATTATATGGAGAAGAGTGTTTTACTGGGAACTAAACCACTCGTAGATTCCCTACGCCACTTCATCCGGGACCCGAGTGGCGTATTTTTCGTATGTCACCTAAAGTTGTGAGTGTCGTATCGTTCAATGACTGAAAAATCTTCAAAGATTCGTTGTGAAAAGAAACTGATAATCACTGTATCTGATG
The DNA here is from genome assembly GCA_028564885.2 of Zoanthus sanctaehelenae. Lineage (NCBI taxonomy): Eukaryota > Metazoa > Cnidaria > Anthozoa > Zoantharia > Zoanthidae > Zoanthus > Zoanthus sanctaehelenae. The sequence continues at coordinate 4,962 of JAOTRI020007741.1, read as the reverse complement.
ATTTAAGTCAAAGTCAGTAACTTTTTTCAGTATTTACGTGTAATATTAGCTTACAGAGTTTTGATTGATTGGGTGTAGTGTTTCTATATACTTGGTACCAAGAACTTTTGTATTTTCTGTTTGCTATAAAGCCCAATAAAATCGGAAATATTCAATATTTAGTCTTCATATAATAAAAAGAACAATACACGGCGGCTTGAAGATATGAATTTTATTTTCTCGTGGCAAAAACAATATTTTACGAACGAGCGAAAGCGAGTAAAATATTCTTTTGCCACTCGAAAATAAAATTCATATATTCGCGCCACCGTGTACATAATATTTTCTATAGATGTTATCAACTTACTAACCAGTCAAAAATGGAAGAACATATCAAATTATCGACGAAACCCTTTACTCTACTATTGCAAAACCGAACTCATTACTATTTTGATCCGCCATCTTTTCTGTAATAATAGGCCTTAAGTAGAGCAACCAATTAGGATGCAGGATACGGGTTAGACCATTAGTAGGCTGATCATTATACCACTAATAATAATTTAAAACCGCTTAAAACATAACAAAAGACAAGTGTAACGGATTCCGCAAAACTTAAAATAGAAATGCTCCCAACACAACATATAAAATGCTATCATTCTGTGACTGTCCAGATATCGACGAATGCAAGTCAGGAGAAGCTAAGTGTGAACATCAATGTGTAAACACCGACGGCAGCTATTATTGTGTTTGTCTCAAGGGTTTCACAGCAGGTCCAGATGGAAAATGCCGTGGTAAGCGTGAGCTTATACTGATTAGTATTAGTGCAACGAAAATGAGATTGGTCGAGGAAACGAAATCCGCTATCTTTTTTTGAATGAATACCCAAAATGAGGTTATAAGTCCTCATAAATTTGTTTATTCATTATAAAAAATTGAGTTTATACCACACTTTATACCTTTTGTAAATACGCGACCATTTTTGCGTGTTATAAATTCCTCTCTAGTAATTCCAAAAAATTCGCGACAATTTTAATAGATTATAAATTTTAATATCCCCTCAAGTGATTCTTAACACGTTTGTGTTGTTTTAAAAAAAGATTAAAAAGAAGATATGATGCATGCGTCATTTGTGCTCTGAATTAAAGAAAGAGAAATTAGATTAAATAATTTGATGGATTGAAAAGACAACAGCATTCAACAGCAACTTTAGATACAAGATACAAAATCAGATTTACTGGTAGTGTATTAAGCCATTTATTTCTAACCTTTAGATAGAAATGAGTGCGGACGGCAAAATGGCGGCTGCAGCCACTTTTGTAGAAACTTCAGAGGAACATATCGCTGTGGGTGTCCTCCTGGATACAGTCTGCACATCGATCACAAGACTTGCTATCCTGGTAAGAATGTTTTTAAAAATGCCTTTAAACGCACCTCCTCGCTCGAACTCATTAGTAAACAGTAGGTGTTTCTAAAAAATCTTTTGCCAAAAACATGAATAGCCATTATAAGAGTAGGGAGTGCACGTTTGCAAGGCTGCACATTCCTGATTGGTTACGGTACAAAAAATAACACAGGTCAAGATTTTTTACCTGTGCAGGGCTTTTGTATGCACAAATCTGACCTCCCATGCAGATAGGAAAAACCCTTTGTTGTAATTGCCTTGTACAACTGAGTAAAATGTCTAGGTCTAGTCTAGAACATAACGTCGTCTTAAGTCGCAAAAATTGGCACAAAGACGTGGTGGGTTTTTTGCAGTTTTCCTTATTAGTCGCTCAGAGTCACGTGAAGTTTTTTTAACTTGAAATATAATCGCCTTACATCGTACGAAGGTTTATGTATGACAACTTTTACTTGATAAATTTTTGCAGTAACAATAACAAAACACATTTACCTTGCTAATATTTATTCAACATCATTACGCTCATGTCCTGTAGGTGGTAGGTTACGAGGATGTATGTAATGGAACAAGAGTCCGTAAGTTTCCCATTCCACCAAAATGTCCTGAGTTTCCTTAAAGGATTATCAGAAGTTTAGAACTTTCAACAAGCGATGAGCTGGAATATATTTCATGCCAAATGTTAGGTTTTACAACCGTCTCACCGAAAGAGCATTGCCAAAAATAGTCCTTTATTGAGAAAATAAATTGTTTTGAAAACAATTATATATGTTGAATTAATTACATTTTAAAATACCTTTTTTACAGAAATCGTCTTTAAACGCTCACAGTACACAGCAAATGTCAAAGAAAATTCTCCTATCGGAACATCAGTTATAACAGTTACTGCATCTACACAATCCAAAGCAAGAGTAATATTTTACAGTATTTCCACAGAAAACCTTGATTTACCTTCAAAGTTTACTATCAATCCCTCCCAAGGTATTGTCAGCGTTAAAGGCAAACTAGACAGAGAGAAGTGCTCCACTTATTTACTCGAAGTAAAGGCAGTTGCAAAAGACTCGTTAAATAAAGTTCAGACAACTCGAACTTTTGTTTCTGTCAATGTAATAGACGAAAACGACAATGCACCTCGTTTTGAATACGTAACATATTACCTGAAAGTGCCTTGTAACGCCACAGTGGGACGGTCTATCTATAAAGTCAAAGCAATAGATTTAGATGCTGGCTACAACGGACGAATTAAGTACAAGTTCTCTACCGTAACACCGTATTTTAGCATTCTTCCAAACAGCGGTCGCATCAAAGTTACTAAGTCACTGAAACGCTTCTGTCATCAGCGACGTCGTACATATCCTATAACGCGTAAAATAATAGCGAGAGACCAAGGCAAACACAGCCAAAGCAGTTATACGTGGATCCAGTTCGTCATTGGACCTCCAAGTCGGTTGACAAAAAAGTATCCAGGCATAAATACCAAGTTTCAGGTTGGCAAACTTTTTGCAACTCCAAAAACAATAGTTCATCGGCACATTGGTAACGGCAATATAGCATTAGCACCACCACATAGAAACTTGACCGGTTTAAGTGTTCACGAAAATAAACAGTAGGTTTGTCTGAACGCAAGGAGTTCTTACTTCGCAACAGCAACAACAACAATTTTTGCAATTGGCTTTATTCTTATAGAAGTAGAACTCTGGTAGAACGTCAAAGATTAGAAACGAGTTTTCTTACAACATTGTGTCCATTGAAGAAAAATTTTCCTTGTGAAACTAACGATTTTTTATTTTGACTCTAATTTACCACTGTAGATAAAAGGATGTATTAATGTAAATTGTAGACATCTAGTGATAGTACCATGTATAGATATTAAACGCTAACATAAAGGACACCTGGTGTCTGGTGTATGTGGAATAGCCATACGAAAATACTTTGAAATGATATCTAGAAGATGTACAAATATAGCTTTTTCCGCGTTTAAGATAAGTGACCCAAGTTAATTAATTATCGCTTTCTTTATACTTTATGAGTTTAGCATTACACAGTTGACGGGGCGGTCTTTGTTTCAATGATTTTCACAAAATAGACCAACTTGTATGTTAATATTTTTACTAAAACGTTTTGCTAAAGAAAGTAAATGTTTTTCGGTCAGACTAGAGAAAGGTCCAAGAAAAGGAAACTTGTTAATCGTTACCGGCAGCAAGGTATAATTATTTCTTTTTCAAGGGTTCTTTCATACATTATCTTTTTAATAAAATGTACTATCCATAATGGTCAATAACTGTTAGAAAGAAATAGCTTTATAACGTTTTTTAAATTGATAAGATCAAAATCATGACGGCGATATTAATCGTGATATTTGCTCAACATGCATGCTTCATTAAAATAAACTTCAAACAGATTTTAAAAAGCTTTTATAGTTTAAAACTTTCATTAATTACATAAAATATACAAATAAGGCTCACCGTTTGAAATCTTTTTGGAAGGTTTGAAAGCCATTTAAATTCGTAAGCTGGCAAAACATAAAGTTAATGAATAATTTGCACAGCCATTGGCCTTGAAGCACATAACAGCACTTACGAAATTAAAGTTGATCGTTAACAAAATCATTCCACTTGCTTTCCAAGTTTCTTTAGTGTTTCGTTCAATGCAACCATTGAATGTTTTTGTTCATATCATGCAAACCAGCCTACTAATTCAACCAATCACAGACAAGGAATGCATATTTAGGCGCGAAACTGGGTGCTAACAATGGTCCACAGACAGCCCAAGCTCTTAAAGCAGATATGATTATCTTAATTTAGGCTGTTACCAAATTAAGATCGAGTGTAGAGAGTTTGAAAGTCGTATTGAAATTACACCAAATAATTATTCTTATGATCTATTTATTAATTCTGCAAGTTTTTGCGTCTTTCTACCGCTGCCTTGAGTTGCATTTTCGTACGACTCGCTCGAGATTTTAAGACAAACACAATTGGCAAAAACCATGCACGGATGACAAAGAATTGATTTAATAGCGAGCGACATTTAATCGATTAGAGAGCAGTGATACGATTGGAAGAAAAGATTATAATTTGTTATAGTTCCAGCCTAAAATCAGCCCATTGCAAAACTAAGAATATCCAGACTATAGGTCCGAAAAACACTGATATTCCTATTACAGTCAACTCCCGCCTTGCCTAGAACTTGCTATAACGGACGCTTACTATAAAGGACAAATGAAAAATCCCAGGCTGAAACCATAAAAAAATAAATGAAGATAGCTCTCGCTATAACGGAGGCTCGTTAAATACGGACATACGGAAACTTCGCCTGGTCCCAAACTAAAACTGTCATTGTTCTTCTCTCGCTATAACGGACAATTGCAACATGTTTTTAAAATTTAAAACTTACGGTCCCGCGGTTTCCCGCAATATCGGAAGTTGACTGTAACAAGATTGTATTTTGCAAAGCCGCGTGTTTGTTCATTTGGGAGATTTGATTTTTAGTTCTTTGTTCCAACCGGAACCCTTATTGCGTTCGACGTTAGGAGAACGCAATCATAATCTTGCGCAGGCAGAAAAAATCTCGATTTTGTGGTTGATCCA
>JAOTRI020007639.1:0-19168 GCA_028564885.2 Zoanthus sanctaehelenae | reverse complement strand
TCGAGAGACTGGACCTACGGTTTAACGTCCTTATCCGAGAAGACGCGAAAGTCTAACCATTTGCAGATGTTAGAGCAGAGGCAGCACTTTCTCCTCAATTATTTTAAGTCTGGCCAGGAATCGAACCTGAGATATCTCGCACAGCAGAATGGCGCCATACCAATTGGGCTAACCAGGCAGAAGGAAGTGAAAAATGTCTTTACATTCAAGGTATCAGGTTTTTTTGTTTCTGTGACGTGATTTTGTTTTTAAACTTCAACAGCGATTTAAGAGAAAATAGCAAGTTTTGCTCATATCTCGTCTCTGATTTACAGCACGGAATTCAAACTCGAGTTGTTACAAGAAAATGACATAATTTTTATTTAGAAACCATTTCATCAGGTTTCAACTATTTTTATTTTGCTTGAAAAAGTATGTTTTTCACACATTCTCTGTACTGAAGCAAACAAAATGACACGTGACATTTGCTAATTTGCATCTTAATGGCTTGCTACAGAACTTGAATATTTCCAGACGCGTAGCATCTCTATAATTTATTTCAACTGTCTGAAATTCTGTCTGTTTTTCTTATCATGATCTTTTCAGAAAACCAAAAAGATTTTTCACTTCATAAGCACTTTAATACAATACTAATGTTGTACGGTCTGTCTCTTATAATCTTACTAGAAGGATTATTTAACAAATAAAGTTCTAAGCATAAGCCGTGTATTACACTGTGATAACACACGAGAGGCATTTGAGAACACAACGGAAATGTAGAAAACAAGAGCCGCAAAGCATCTCTCCTTCGGCCTCATTGGCTATTGCCTCGTAGTCCATGCATAATAATCCCATACAGTCCGTAGAATCACGAACAAGACGTTACGGAACTGCTTTGCACTGCTTAATTAAAGGGATACGGAACTATGGGCCGACGGGTTCGACCCACGGGAGTGACCCGCGGGATTGACCCGTATACACGTTAAAATACTTCTGGTCGTTACTTTAGAGACTGCAATGCAGATCAAATGAACAAAACTTGAACGTTAACAAAACTTGAGATGAGTAATTTAGAACCAATTACTTGAAGAGCGGCACAGTTTCTTTGAGTAACTTGCACAGTTGAAAAGCGCAATAAATTGGTGTTAACCAGACTGCTGAACCTACCATGAAACAAACTGAGAAGTTTCTCATCTGATGCACGGGATCCCTTAGATGGTTGCCATGGAAATATAAAAAGCTCCTTAGCAACCATCCTTGATGGTTTTCCACACGAAGCCCCATACCACTGCAGAGGAACGCGATGAAACTCAAACACATGAATATAAGCAATCCACAACAGACATAGATCACTAGGCAACAATTTTGGGGTCAAGTCTGGAATTTGAAATCTTTCCTTAGCATGTTTATCTCTTTCCAGTGCGGCCTGGAAAACTTCCAGCGCCCTTTTGTAGCGTCCTGTGAAGAGTTCCAACTGAACTACGTACAGTATTGTTTCTAGTAAATAATGTGATCGTATTTCATTTTCTGAATGCCTCCAATGGTCTTCCAGTAAATAATTCAATAACCTTAAACATAATAATTTCTTGTCGCTGTAAGATGCTTGGAATTCGATGTACTGCCACCAGATAGAATATGCAGGGGCAAAATCTAAAGCTTGCTCGTACAGTTCCCTGATCTCTTCAGCAGTGCCTTGAGCAGGAAACAATTGAAGGTAAAACATCCACAGTTCCTAGAAAAAAATGCAAAACAAAGTTCATGAGTTTTACAGTATCTCCTGATACAAAAAGTTAAATAATAATAATGATGATGATCAAATGATATTAATAATGAGAAGAAACTCGGAAAAGATCCGAGCCCGGATTCTTTTTTCCGAGTATCTTCTCATTATTAATATCATTTGATTATTGTTTCATCTTGATATATAATGATGATGATAATGATGATAATAATAATAATAATAATAATAATAATAATAATAATAATAAAATAATAATAATAATTAACTATTCCAAGAGCACGTGTTGGATATGAGATGGTAAATAGGCAACGAGGAGCGAAGCGCTGAGTTGGCTATAATCATCTCATATCCAACAAGCGCGAATGGAATAATTGTTTTATTAAATTTCATAAGTTTTTCGAACTTTTCGATACTTGAAAATAGCAAAAAACGTTTAATAAATTAAGATTTTTTGTTAGCTTCCATATATGGTCATTCGGTATATGAGCTGATAACCGCGATTGAGTGAACCATTCAGAACGCTAGAAATGCAACATTCAAGGTTGTAAATTTAATAATAATAAATAATAATATCTTCAACAACAATGAATGCAGTGATGAAAACGAGTAGTCTCCTATTCCAAACACAATGTAATCTTCGTCACTAAAACCACTCAATCACTCAATATAAAGTGAGATCCAGAACAGAAAAAGGACAAGGTTTATATCGTGACAGTTCCGCAAACAGAGGGTCAAGCCCGCATATCCTAAGCTTTGGTTACTGCTAGTTTAAGTATTAGTTTAACCATTAAAACCACTCAATCACTCAATATATAGGGGATCCAGAACAGACAAAGGACAAGGTTTATATCGTGACCGTTCCGCAAACAGAGGGTCAAGCCCGCACATCCTAAGCTTTGGTTACTGCTAGTTTAAGTATTAGTTTAACCACTAAAACCACTCAATCACTCAATATAAAGTGGGATCCAGAACAGACAAAGGACAAGGTTTAAAGCATAACTCTTCCGCAAACAGAAGGTAGAGCTTACACTTCATAACCTTTTGTTACTCCTAGTAATTATTATTAAGACTAATGACAAATCGCAGTTGTTAGAGTACAGGATATGATTGCTAATAATACCATTTCCAAGTCTCAACTTGGAATTCTTGAAGGATATTTTTACTGAAAACCGAAATACATACCTCAGAGTTTCTGTTTGCTTCCAATCCTCGTGAGAGGGTACTAAGAGCTTGTCTCAGATTTCTCTCACTAAGTTGCTCATCTCTCTCCTCACAGTCCGATTTCTGTCTCAGCTTCAAGCACGCTAGTTTGATCCACATTTCAACGTCGTGAGGTGATTCGCGTAACGCCGCTTCAAGACCATCAACTGTACTGTAACTCTCTGAGAAGTAGCGCACCTCTTGGCTTAACAAACAAATAAAATATATAATTAATAATAATAATAATTAATAATTAATAACAACACTCCAGCACCGCCCCCACTCTTTTCAAAAATAGAGCAAGAATACATTTAGCTTTACATTTCCTACGCAAGCAATTTTCAAGAAGATACTTTGCCAAGCATCAGTGCATGATACTTCGTCTCCTCTATATATTTCAATTCATAGATAATTTAAACCTTCCAACCCCTCCTAAAATACAAGCTAGAATATCCTAGTTTCCCCTCAAAACATATACAGTATAAACTGACACGACTCTCTACAAGCGTCCACTGGGCAACCTTAAAATAGATCTCTCTTCTACTCAGAACACAGTCGAACAACTCTCGAAAAAAAACTAAATAGACCAGTTTCGCATTTTTAGTTGGCGCTGATTTAAATGACTGCAGATTCCTTTGCACAGTGTTAGCTTCAATATGAAGTCAACTATTTCTAAATGCTAATGTAGTCTTACACTTCTCACACCTGCGTGTATTGTTGAAGGTGTGACCTCTCGCTCTCTCACACTAATATTTTTGAATATTTAACAACGAAACGAGGCTAACACTGTTGAAAAGGAATCTGTAGTCATTTAAATCAGCAGCAACTAGGAATGCGGAACTGGTCTATTGATTGCACTACCAAAACAATTCCGCAGCTGCATTCTTCAGATTTCCAAAACAAGTAAAATATAGGAAAATTCCCCCAAATAAATTCTGAAACTAAGTCTAGACAAAAAACTTACAATCATGAGTTAGATACTTGGAAATGCAGGTTTCGGTTTGTCAATAAATTGTTCAAAATTCACCATCAAAATTCCAGGAGTTTTCCAACAGTAAACGGAAAAGGTTTTTTATTTTTAGGAGTTTACCAGGGTCCATGAAGAAAAATTCAAAAATCCAGGAGTAGTGGGCACCATGCTATTCATACAAATAAAACAGTCCCGCATTTCATCATTTGTAAAAGCAAGACAGATCTGGAACAATGGTAAAAGAAGCTACACAAACCAGGATATTTCACGGAAACGATCGTTTTCGGTTACGAGTAGGTTCTGTGCTAGTAAGATGACGGAACCGAACAATGGTTTTCGATGGCGATGTGTGTTAACACATTAGGTTTGATCAAAAGACGAGTGCGTGGAATTCTGGTAGCTATTTAAGTATACCGAACGACTCATTTAAGATATCAATAACTAAAATATGTGATCTTTCTTTACTAAAATGTACTTTTTATTTGTCTCCTTAATAAAAACCACGGCTCTCATGATCAACATGGTTGTGGAAATTGTATGCCCGACTTACCCGACGCGTTACGTCGGGGACCGGACAAGTGAAATTTTGCTGTTTAGTTGTCCACGGACAAGTAGTTTTTTTTCATGTGTCCAAACTTGCAATACAGTAGTGCTCTAAAGTTTTGTTTTGTAATAACGCCGGAAATTCCGGAAAGCAGAAAAATTAATATCGGCGTAATTACAGAGAAAAGTTATCACTCAGAATTCAAACTTAACAGATGGACTTAATGAAGTGGAACTCAAACAATTCAAAAACAAGTTGATTTGGGGTCCGGGCAAGTAGATTTTTCATATTTACTTGCCCGGGACAAGTGTCCAAAATACATATTTCCACACCCCTGATCAACATTTAAAGAACAGTTTCCAACCAATATAACACACAGTTTCAAAAATTTCTGAAATATAAAGGCCTACTATGTGATTCAAACATTACCTTTCATCCTCTTCACAATGGAGATTGCCCCCTTTACTTGCATTCACTTGTGGTTTCTCAACACCAAACACACATTCATCTTTAGAAAAATTAATCCCTTTTCCTCTATCTACAACTCTCTCTTGTGGAAGATCCACTGCTTTCCGTTTTTCCTGAGATGGCCTCCACACTCGCGGATCCTGAGCAATAGAATAAGGTCCGGTAATCTTCCTAGCGCGTCTTGCTTTATTTACAAGTAACAAGCAAATTTCGTCCACTGACATTTTCTCTCTATATTGCTTATCGAATACTGCGGCAAGCTGTACAATCCTTTTGTGAAGTGAGTCAGTATCTGATTCGTTCTTTTTAGTAGAAAACACTTCATATGCTGCGATGTCTTGAAGTATTTCTTCCTTTTCCATTTCATAATCTTTAGCATGCTGGAATGGACATTCTTCATCATTGCACGTACCTTGCAGATCAAAGTTACATAGTGGACAGTTTGGCTCCAGTTTGGAGGCAAATGAGGAAGAGCTCAACAAGAGATTGGACTGTGTTCGGTAATATGGGCTCAACCTACACAAATAAATAACAATAATAATAGTAGTAGTAGTAATAATAATAATAACAACAATAATAACAATACTTTATTTAATGTCAATTTTGAAGTAAGTGGTTGCCCATTCTTCCTAGCCAGAGGCTAATGTTTAATCGATCTTGGCATGAAAGTCGACTTTGCAAAAGGAGGAAAACTGGAGTACCTGGAGAAAAACGCTGACAGAGGTCCAAATCATGGACCACCTGTGGTTCCCAGGAATCGGCCCCAGGTCGTAGAGGTGGGAGACACGACTGATGACCACTATGCTAACCTGACTCCCCCAAATAAACACTGAAATTATCTTTCAGTCAAACTTGACAACTTAAGTTATCTAAATCTTTTACGAGCCGCTGTTGGCTAGTTTCTTTAGCAAAAAGCAAATAATGTTTCTCCGCCCTGAACCTAATCCCTGATTAGCCTAGTTGGTAAGATGCCAGTCTAGCGTGCGGGAGGCACAGGTTCGATTCCAGGCCGGACCAACACTCAGGGTCTCAAAACTAGTTGTACGTCTCAGCAAGTGCCAACGAGGTGAAATAATTTGTTATAATTGCACACTAGAGCTAAAAAGACGAGGAGAGAATTCTAGCACACAACTGCTCAAACCACGCGCAATGAGAAAATCATTCAATCAACTCTCAGATATGTACAAGGCACGAGGAATAAGCAACGTGACGTTCGGAACAAACACAAGGAATAAGCTACGTGACGTAACTGCCTAAACACGGGGTGAGCTTGACTTCCCAAATATGGGGCTGTACTTACACTTACACTCAAATACGGTAAAAAAAAGTCCCTTAAGCAGAAGTTGAGATTTTTCTGCTATACAAGCGGCACTATGATTCTGCCGCCACGGTTAGCCTTGCCAATTGGCTCTGCCGCCTCATTGGCAATAATTGAGGAGAAAGTGTTGCCTTTGTTCTATCATCTTTCACGTCTTCTCATAAAAGGATGTTAAAGCGTAGGCCCTCGGGAATGATATCTGTGTTTATGTATGGAGTCCCCAATTTGTAGGCCTTTTGCCGGCTAGAAAGACTTAACACCTAAATAAAGTATTTATTACAAAATGGCAGTGTAAACTTCTGGATGCCCAGATTTAAATATATATAAGCTGAGGTGTGCGGCGAGATCTTAGCAACGACTAAAACCATCAATTCTAGTATAAATCTATGTACGAATGTAAAAGTAATAAAATTAAATTAAAGTTAAATTATGAATATATATTTGATATATAGCCTAAGCACCCAGTGCTTGGAAGGCAAAAATCTTCCAAATACAGAACACCAACTCAGGGCTCGACAAAAATGATAACTCTTACATGCCTAGGACTACCTGCACCTTGTCCAAGCACTTAGGAGCCTTGTCTGAGCACTTGTTTATTGGGCCAGTAACTATGAAAAGTTACTTGCCAAACCTCAATATTTACTTGGTCAACTTAGTAAATTAATCCTTTTACATTGTTTCAGATCTTTGTTTATGTTTATTCACTATATCATTATTTTTTTTCTCTCTCTTTCAAAACAGCATTCTAAGCTGGAGATTCCTGACTGTTCTCTTAACTTGGCATCCCTAGCACTCTTCTGAGAATACGTGTCTGGCTTGTTTGCCTCGATTGGCAGGTCAGTTTGGATTTTAAAGTTCCATAAGACTTTACTATTTTCCGACTCAAGGACCGGCTCAGGCAAATGGTTATACCATTTCTCACCTCTATAAAAACCCAGTTTCTCACAAAGTCTCCAATGGATTATTTGAGCTACTTCATTATTATCATTATTATGATGATGATGACGATGATGATTTTTTTTTGCGTTTGCACAGTTTAAGATGTTAAAAACTGGAGTGCTATTTCCTCTTCATCAAGTCTGAGACTTCAGACTGAGGAGAACGTACGCAGAATATGGGCACTTCCAGTACAGCTGTTTTCTGGATAGCACTGATATCAAATTTGATGTTTAATTGGTCATGGAAGTACAAGAGTTCCTTGGGTATCGTTCCCAGGGCTCCAACTATTATGTATTACTTTTGCCCTCACTCTCCACATTCTCTCCACTTTGACAGTCCTCAATTCCGAGTAGTTTGTGACCTTCTCGGTCTCCTTTTTTGCCACTCCATTATTATCATTTAACTATTATTATTATTATTATTATAATTATTATTATTATTATTATTATTATTATTATTATTATTATTACTATTATCCTTATTAATTTTGTAATTGTTATAGTTGTAACAATCATTTTTGTTATACTGGCTGGTTCAGGTTGGCCTGTTTGGTCCCTATGGTTATTCCAACCAATCAGCACCAATCAAGAATAATCTATCAACAGCACTATATCTAAAGAAGAAATTTGTAATTTTAGGTGTAAATAAAGTCGTTGTTGTTGTCTTTGTCCCTGATGAAACGACAGATATAATGTCGAACCCTGCAACTACTGTACTGCATGCCTGCCTATCAAAGCCTAAATTAGCTGAAATGAAGTCGCCATTGGTAGTTTCCTTACCTGTATGATCTAAAATACAACAAAACACTCTGATATTTCTCAAGTGGGTAAGTTATGAAGTTATTATCAGCTTTATCATAGTGTAGGGCATCCGCCTCAGCTTTCGTAGTCGCAGTTCTGACATTAGTCTCGTCATTTGGCAAAAGTGACTTCAAAGGACCTCTAGAAGATAACCACACACACTGTGATGCACTTTGGTGTACGGGGACGGGTAATTCTAGGCTGGCCATTTCAAATGTGGTAGTTTTTAGCTCCTTTTCACTCTGAAAAAAAAAATTAACAAACTAAGATAAAGAAACAGATCTAAAAAAGGATAAATTTCCTAGTGGTATCACTTACCGTAAAAAATTGAGCCCCTAGTACCTGCCAAGACATTATGATCTTTTTCAGAACATTGCTACATTCCATTTGATATTTCCCTTCAAAGTTTGCATTCTTTTAACCTCGCACCACTTTCTGTTAGAAAAAGCTAGTTTTATTTTGGGGATTGTAATGTGTATGTGAGTAAGTGCTTCTATGTGTCTGTCTGCCAGTATGCACTGTATATTGGTGTTGGCACAGTATGTGGTTTGTTCCTACCGACTGCACTTAAAGCTCTCTGACACAGTTCCCAAAGGAGATGTTGTTTATGACATCAAGAACTAACCTGTAACTTCCTAACATACTCCAACTGCTGCTCGCCGATATCAATTGCACCTTCCTGTGGGGTATCACTTTCTCCATCATTTGCGGTCTTCACCAGAGAGCTCTGTGTTTCGTCGCTATCAATCAGCACATCTGTGTTGATACTATTATCCTGCTGAATGCGTCTTGAAACCACTGTTGCTTTTGCTGGCTTTTTGTCTGGAACTCCAGAAAAGATTGTACTCTTTCGAATTTCTGAAATTTAAAGGATATGCTTAAGAAAAGAATAATAAAAAAATACCAAAATTATTAAGGAAAAAAATATGATAACAAAGCAACGTTTTGACAACTTTCAGTCAACAACTTGAGTAATTATATAATAATTAAATTTACTGCCTGTAATTCATGTACATAAGAAACATGATTTACTCATTTAGAAGATGTTCCAGATTTCAAAACCCAACAACTAAACTATTTGGGTAAAGTTTACTTAATTACTTAAGCTCATTTTTCTCGCAAATGTTTCAAAGAACATGTCAAGGTTTGTCATTAAAATGTTGATGATGATAACTGAAAACTCTCCAAACACAAATGCCAAGTGCAATTGCCTTCCTTATTGAGAAATAAAATGCAATATCTATTTATAATTCTTGAACTCACTCCAAATTCCAAAGCCTCACTCCGGATTCAAAAGTATCACTCCGAATTCCAAAGCTGAAATCAAAGTGATGGCTTAAAGTTTGGAGTCAGATTTCAGAATTTGGAAAGAGACTTTTAAATTGGGAGTGAGCTTTTCGAATTCAGAGTGACCTATTCGAACTCAGGGCAAAGCTTTGGAAATTAGAATGAGAGTTTGGGAGTGAGCATTTGGAATTCGAAGTGAGATTAGAAATTAGATGGCCACTTGTGGGCGACTGTAAAAAAATAAATACCTTCTCATTATGAAATTGAAAATGCTCTGCAGTGTTGTCTCTAGAATTTTTCACCAGGGCGGTGGCTCATTAATATTCATGAATGTTATGACACAACACTGCTACAAAAATGCTAAACAAGTATTAATGGAAACTAACAAAAAAATCTATGAAGAGTATTTTGCTATTTTCAAGTATCGAAAACTTCGGAAAACTCATGAAATTTAAGAGAACAATTATTCCATTCGCACTTGTTGGATATGAGATGATTATAGCCAACTCGAAGCTAAGCCCCTCGTTGGCTATTTACCATCTCATATCCAATGCGCACTCTTGGAATAATTGTTAAATACTTCAGCTTGATTGCTCTGCCATGTCTGCTTTGTTATAACAGTGAAAGAATATGCTTCTTGTGCGTGAAATGCATGCTGCGCTGTCATCCAGTGCCATGGTTACTTTTGTTCTCAAACATTGCAAAAGACTGGATATGAAATTCAAGATGGTGGATGTTTGCGAAAAGGACACGAGACACGAAAATCTATTACGAAAATCTATTACGATTATTAAACTAAAATGTTTTTCTGCAAATTGATTAAATGTACGGTTACAAAACTAAAATGTTAGTAAAGTCTTAGGAAATCGTACCAGAGTCTTTATCCATCAAGCTGTTGTAAAGTTTTAGTTTTTCTGCCAATTCATGTTCTTCTTTTTTCAACCGTGCTTTTTCCTGTGCAATTCGTTCAGCAACAGCAGACTTCCGAGGAGTATTAGGAGCTGATTTACTAGGGCTTCCACCAGGAATTGCCTTCTTTGTAGTTGTTGTGTGGCTCTCAACTCTGCTCTTTTTCACCATCAACTAAAGCAAAACAAAACCAGACAAATCTGTTTGGACTTTATACAAGGATTTCTCTCAAAATTAAACAATAATCACGGGGAAAAAATGGGACCGGAGAGAAAATCCAGATAATCAAATAGCCTGATGTTTAAAGTCCAAATAACAGAAGTTCAACTGTATAGCCTTAAAAGCCCTATTTCATCAAAACGGGTTTAACTGATTAAGATATAGCAAATAACGTTGTTTAAAAAGTCCTCCTTTCAATTTTGACATTAACTTTCAGTTTTGGGAAAATAACGGCTTAAACATCTAAATTTTTCACTTTTTGAAAAAAAAGTCGAGCGTCCTGATTACCAGCAAAGGGCGTGGGAACTAAAAACCAATCGTCATAAAATACAACAAAATATATAAGATTTTGAGTTTCTATTGAAGTTATGCTCACTAGATGTAACACAACGCCTTATCTTACGATGATTATCATCCAATCTCCATACATTTGTTTAGTTAATGCTGTGAACATGTTTTTAGTTTCTAATCTCCTCACAGATACAACTTTTTTCGAAAATGGCCTGTTTGAGCGGCTATATCTCTAAAGCAAAAAGAACTTCTTTAACAACTTTTTTGCTATATCCAAAATCTATAAAAAAAAACATTTTGATGAGAAACTAGAGACCTTAAGCAACACACGTTCTTGTTGTCACGGAGGCCAAACGGAACTAAACTGATAATAATAGCGAGCTTAAGTAACAGACGTTCTTGTTGTCACGGAGGCCAACCGGAACTAAACTGATAATAATAGCGAACTTAAGCAACAGACGTTCTTGTTGTCACGGAGGCCAACCGGAACTAAACTGATAATAATAGCGAGCTTAAGTAACAGACGTTCTTGTTGTCACGGAGGCCAACCGGAGCTAAGCGGTCAACAGATGTTGCGTACCTGAACACGTCGTGCGGTCGTGGTGATCTTCACGGAGGCCTTCAAGCTGCTTTTTGCCTCCGTATTGGTCTGTCACAACTTCGAAGGTTTTTCATCAAAGTTATATTTACAAACACCAAACAAGTTAACAATGAGTCTCTCTAAAAAGTAAATCATTAACTTAGAATCACTTTAACATTAACTTTGGCTCCAGGTTCTTGCTGTACGTTTAACTAGTTTTACGGCCATTTTGTTGACGCCTGAGCTCTCAAAATTAGTTTTCATACCTCTTACCCTGAGTGCGTCCGTCATGGTAGCACGCGCGCTGCTCAAGTTAAAAAATGGTGCCAAAAACGCTATTCTCGATCCAGACTACTTTCGGATAATTGACCTCCGTAATGAAGAAATATTTCAGTGCTTAAGCGCTCGATTAGGTGAACAGCGTAGTTTTCACCGAGGTTTTGGCCATCATCTAGATATCCTTAGCTCGTCCTGTTGAGATATGGGAACGTGCAAAGATCCTTACTTCTGTTAACAAAATATTTTGTTTTAAGGTTTGAATGCCGCTTTATAACATAAGAACTTAACACACGTTCATTCCTCTGTAGACTGATCTTTGCTGCATCCTCAAGATATTTCAACATTCCACTCCCGAGGTAGGAAGCTAAAGCATATTTTCGACGTAACTCCGTTAGTAATACAAAATATAATAAAACTACGCGCATAAGAACTCGAAATTGTTCATTTAACATAAACAGGTTTTATATAATTTTTTATATGAAACATAAAGAGCATATGACACGAGGTGGCGTTTTCTGAATCGTTCTCGGATGAATCCTACGCGCGCTCTCTGCTCTTTACTTAGATCTTCTGAAGAATCAAAATCTAACACTTTATTTCGCTAGTTCTACACTGAAAAATAGAGGGACTGGAACGACCGCGGGAATACTTCCCAGCAAAGTGACGTATTGATGACGTATCATTGTGATTGTCTTTCCCCAGCCCACCAGACTAGGTGGTTAAAAATAGGAAAATAACGTTATCATTCACTTATTTATTCATTTATTTCCATTGTAACCGAATACAATAACAATTTTTATTATGAAATCAAGTCTGCAAATAGCTACGTTAGGCTAGGCAGACTAGATTTATTATATTATTACATAAACTTTTAAGTTTTTTTAAAAAAGTTATCTAAAACAGCCGTAACTCTTCGGGTTTTTTTTATCGAATTTCATTCCGACTTTGAAGAATCATGTTTTTACAACGATCTTTTTGAAAGTCGTAAAACTTAATTTCATGTCATTTGCCCGTTAAAGTGAATTTAGACTATTAAAGTTTTAAAAATTGGTTCCTATTTTTATTTAGATTTATTTAAATATTACGTAATTATCTTCTCATGCAGTAAGGTAATGCCTATAAAGACAGTTTAGTGATAGTATGTACTTAATACATGTTCTTGTACATTCCTAGTTTTTTCTCTGAAATGCCTTTTCCAAAACAAAGGTGATATCAAGAAACTTCTGTTGAAGTTCTAGTAATCAGGGAGACGAAATGAAAACTTAAAACTGTATGGCCCAAGCCCTTTGGGTTTGATCATGTCATCATTAAAATGTTGACGTCATTAACCCTTTCAGTCCCAGTTGTATTCCTAAATTCTCCCAACTTGTTCCCATACTTTTCATTGAGCAACTTTGAGAGAATTTTACTTTTTATCTTCTGCGATTTGCTTTGTTTGATCAATTTTCAATTTCCCATTGCCAATTGTTATATTTTGTATGTGTTATGTAAGGAGAAGTTGGATGTTGATAACTTATTGGGACTGAAAGGGTTAAAATGTTGAATGTAATTGACACAGTTCATTACCTTGGCTGTTAAGAAAATGATCATCAGTCAGCGTTTCTCTATAATGTTTCCAAACTGAGCTTAAAACCTCAGCCCGAAGAAGGTCTTTTGTGAAGGAGGCTTTTATCTATTTTTTTAAAGGTAACACTTTTTTTTTAAATCTAAGGCTCGGTTCCTCAAAACCTGATTAGTGGTAACCCAGGATTAATTTTTTAATCCATGTTTGCTTTGGGCTGGAATTTTGGACACCATGTGTTTCAATCCACGAAAAAGTTAAAGTATTGTGGATCGGACCCAGGTTTTAATGTGTGCGTTTTTACTGTATATATTATAATAAAATGCCATATTGTTGATAATTTTCTAATGTTTGTAGCGCATGGAACCAGTCATCCCAGACACTGTTCAGTTGATGAAATTAGCACTGGAATGTATTTATATATGTAAAAGGTTTGTATCTTAGGTATAAAGGATGAAATTAGCACTGGAATGTATTTATATATGTAAAAGGTTTGTATCTTAGGTATAAAGGATGAAACGAGCACTGGAATGTCTTTATGTATGTAAATGGTTTGTATCGTAGGTATAAAGAATGAAACTAGCACTTGAATGTATTTATATATGAAAAAGGTTTGTATTGTAGAAATAAAAGATGAAACTAGTACTGGAATGTATTTATGTTTTTAAAAGGTTTGTATCGTTGGTATAAAGGATGAAACTAACAGAGGAATGTATATATCTATGTAAAAGGTTTGTATTGTAGGAATAAAGGATGAAACTAGCATTTGAATGTATTTATGTATCTAAAAGGTTTGTATCGTAGGTATAAAGGATGAAACTAGCACTTGAATGTATTTATGTGTGTAAAAGTTTGTATCGTAGGTATAAAGGATGAAACTAGCACTTGAATGTATTTATGTATCTAAAAGGTTTGTATTGTTGGTATAAAGGATGAAACTAACGGACTCCTCTTTCTTTTTTTAAGTATACTATGGGCACTACTAAATACCGAAATAGTTACAAAACAGCTAACCCTCACGTTAAAAATCTAGCCCTAACCCTATTCCTTGGGTTAAGGTCAAGGCTTGGGGTTAGGATTACAATTAGTTGTTTCGCTGTTTTGTTGCTGTTAAGCAGTGTCAGATGTACCTGTTTATGAGACCATCCATGCTCACTCTTATAAATAGTACATTTAATGCGTAATTACTGCTACTAAACAGGACGTAGTGCCCATTTTAGTCGCTTCAAGATAGAAGCTGTGACGCATGCTTCCTATTGTTGATAGTTATCATTTGGCCACACTCAACAAGCATCATGCTTTTTTTTGTTAGGCCTAGAAGGCGTAGAGGGTGGTCAACTCGGTTTTTTTAGATATTTGCAGAGTTCTCGTTATTTATCCTTGCGACTTCGAGTAGCTGTTCGTTATTACTTGACACATTTTTTGACGTTTATTTGAACTTCCTACCCCCTTGGTTCTCGAGAAAATTATGTTCAAAGTTAATGCAAATTTCAAAACTTTACAAAAAAAGTATTATTTTCATCTTAACGTTATTTTTTTAACTCTTCTTACTTAAAACTTCAACTTTTCTTGCAATTTTGTATTTATACTTACTTAGGAGATATGCTTGTTTAGTTCATTTAATATAACTACTGGTAGTAAAAAAACAGGAAAAATATGTTTTCGAAGAGATGACGTCATTTATCTGGTTACGGTAACCATGGAAACTAATTATTGACTACGCAAATACCATTAATAAAAAGTACAAAGGTGTCTTAGTATGTCCACAAAATTTCAAGTCAAACGGATAAATTGCAGAGAAAGTCGAAGGGGGGGTCATCCCTTCGTGTAACTTTTTTTGGCCTATGCCTTCTAGGTTTAAAATAACAAAGATAAAAGATTTTTAAAACAATATCAAGTTTCATTAAAAGTTTTCATGGTAGGACAGTGAGTCTACCTTAAAAACTTTTAATTATTTCTATAATACTGAATAGCAGAAATGTATTATTAACTTTTTAAATGGGATCTGTGTTAGTAGCAGTCATCACCTCTTAAATTTACCATAAATAACGATTAAGAGTGGATGTCTGTAAAAATCGAACACGAAGTGGCGATTTCTAGAGTTTATTTGTAAACTACCAATTTCTCAAAATTAAAATGGCATATGACTTTAATAACTATACGGGGCTTTTAGAGACGTATTGGACTACATTTAAGCAAAATTTGAGCGAAATCGATTTTGAGCTGTGGTCGCAAAAATTTGAAAATGTTTTATTTTTATAGACATGCACCCTTAACAACGAGTCAAGACGTAAACGACAGTGAACAGCTAGCTCAATTTTTTACCTCAATTGCATGGCACTCCTAAAATATGTGAGGAGGCTAAAGTTCAAACAGAAAATATTGTAACAGTTTTAAAACAGATAAATTTACACCGTAATGAAAAAAATGCTTTTTTGAAACCATTTCATTAAAAACAACAATGCAGCATTCCTTTTAAGAAGATAATTTTTGTTTTTTGACAGGACTGACCAAACCGACCTTGCATTTAGTATCCTTGAGTGTTTACCGGCACCTGAGGAAGAGTAAGTTAAATTTACATGGGTTCATAATCAAGTGGTTTTCTAGAAGGAACCTTTTAATCACAAACTACTGCAAATACTTTTAATTTCCATACCTTCTTATTGCTGTAATTGTATTTCATGTAATATTATATGTTCAATTGTTTATAGAGGCTCGGCAGAGTTTTATTATCATAGATATCTGAACAGACATAACAAGATTGCTGCTGAAAATGAATTGTAAAATTGTTGCTATTCATCAACAGAATACCTAAACTGCGTGGAATTCTACAACTAGTTTGGTCTATATCACATTATTGATTTATGCTTGTGTGAACCCAGGATTTTCATTAGTAGCTGGGCTCGGGTACTGATACCGGTTAACTTGATCAATGTACCTGTGTTCGTTGTCCCTTGGGTACCAAAACTGGTTAACTTTGATCAATATACTCATGTTCGTTGTTTCCTGGGTACCAATACTGGTTAACTTTGATCAATATACCCATGTTCGTTGTTCCCTGGGTACCAATACCTGTAAACTTTAAACAATGTACCTGTTTTCATTGTTCCTTGGGTACCAATACTGGTTAACTTTGATCAATGTACCCATGTTCGTTGTTCCCTTGGTACCAATACCGGTTAACTTTGATCAGAAATGTTTCTGCTAATTATACTTTTTCGTCTCGAATTTTAGTGTTATTTCAGAACAAGTTGGAGAGCTGAACAAACAGGTTGATTACCTGGAAACGCAACTGCTGTGAGTCCACGCAAATCGTCCATTTATTAAGAAAGCACTACTCAAGTTTCAGCTTTGCACCCACTCAATAGCTGACTCTTAATGCACGCACACACGGTGCAACATTTCATGCAACATTGCGCGCAACAATTTTTTTATGGAGGTGAACACACGGTGTAACAAAATAACGCAACATTTCTCGTGAAAGCATGGCGTGCTTACAATGTTGCATGCGACAAAACTCATTTGTTGCACGCAATGTTGCATCAAATGTTGCATCGTGTGTCAGCGCCTTTACTCATTTTTCCTGAGTAGCCCAAACTGAATTGAGTATCAGTTGCTAAATGCATACTTGAAGGGGAACTGAACTATAAAATTAACTTTTTATTGTTTGAAAATTTAGACATAGTTTAACAAATACGTGAAGTTTTTTAAGATATTAACCGAGCAGTTCCGGGAAATTTCATATTTTTTAACAAATAGACATTTGATGAGCGGCTCAATATGTGATGTCAGCGGTTATTTATGACGTACTAGATTACCATATTAGGAAGATTAAAACAAGGAACAAACATGGATACTGTGCTGCTTTTGGTCGGTAATAAAGAAAAACTTCACAAGACCTATATTGCCCCAAAAATATCAAAATTTCGAAGCAAACTGTCATACATTAACATCAAAAAATTTCTGACAAAAATGTTTCGGGCAAATTAATTTATTATTTTAGTAAGGAAATATAAACAAATTGTCTGTTGCTGTCCTTAGAATATAAAGCGATGGTCTATATATATCCTATTGAGTACATTTTTGGATGATAAAGATTTTGGGACGTTAAAAATGTTTTGACGGATTAATATCCAATAAAATTTTGTCCGAAGTTAAATTCGTCCGATTTTTTTTATGTTAATGTATTTATGCTCTGAATATCGTAACCTATGCCATGTCACACCGCTGACACACAAAGTTGGGACCACGGTATTAAACCATTTCTTAAGTTTTCTTCGTTTCTGCATTTCATTGCTCATTGTGATTGGACTAATTTAAAAAATAGAATCACAGAGTTAGTAGACTACACAAATAGATTTAAACAAAAACAGGTTAGTTTTCAATTAATGAACATTAGGTATGGAGAAAATCATTAAAATTACCACCCGCTACCTGGTCAATCATGTGCTAGATTCCTGGTATGACTTCAACTCTGGCTCTTAAACTGCTTTTGCTACAACATCTGCCAATGGTTAGATCTTCTCTTAGGGTCTAACTTTTAGTTTAGGCGATTAAAAAAATATTAAAATTAGTATTCAATAAAGTTCATCTTCGTCTTCTTGACTCATCAAAATAGATTGTTGTCTGATATATGGCCAAACTCTGACAAAAACCCTATGACTTATGGGATCTTTGCACTGAAAGCTACTAACCAGTGTGTTGTAAATTGTATTTTAATATTGATGATCCAGTAGTCTTGAAAGGCGAGAGCTTTGTCTGTCGTAGGTTATCTCCCACCAGAAACTTGATTTTCGTGTATTGATAGTAACCTGAGTGACTTTTGGTGGAACAAAAGCGCAACTAAACATTTGAAATCTTGGCATGGGTAGGATTAAACCTGGATCTCTGTTGTTGACAGACAGAGATCGTACTAAGTGCTCCATGGGAACTTCCGTACCTATGGTAACAAATGTAGGGTGATTTCAGATTCGATTTTTTTTTCATGTTGCTTTTCAGAGCCTGTGAAGTACTTGCCAAACATGGCCTTCCAAAACCCGTTTCATTCATCGTAGACACTAAGGTATGTTTTAACTACCACCTGGTTAACCCAGTTGGTAATCTGCTGTGCGGAAGGTCTCGGGATCGATTCCCAGTAGGACCACCACTCAAGGACTTAAAATAATTGAGGAGAGTGCTGCCTTTACTCTAACATCTGCAAAATGGTAGGCTTTCGCGTCTTTTCGGATAAGGGCGTTAAACCGTAGGTCTAGTCTCGCAATCACTCTGTCAAGGGACTTAAAACCCACACACTTCGCGCAAAGAGTAAGGTTGTGATCCCGGTGTTGTGGTCTGTTTCTTTCATTCATGGCACTTCTTATTGGCTGCCAAGTTGTACCTTAACATGTGAGCTGCTCTAGCGGACTTTCTGACCTCGACTACATATGCTTTTAACCAGATTCATGAAAAGCCCTGAGAGGAGAAATTGTAAATAATAATGATGATGATGATGTTGATGATGATTTGGTTCTATGGCAAAGGATACTAGCATACATTCGTGCCTAAACTTGGCCTTGTTAAAACTTTTGAAAAGGATCGTGACCTCTAGGAGCCGTCTCATAATCGAAGGTTCGTTAGGGAAACCAATCTTTGACTTTCTCGGATGGCTCATAGAGCTGGCTCTTGGATCACAATTGTTAAATTGTTAAAAGGACACTAGTCTTTAACTCTCTCTAGTTGTGGCACTAGTCCATCGCAAGGTGGCTTTCAGCAGAAATTATAACCCATTTTAATGACAATTTTATACCTTTATGGGCCGATCAAGTTTTGTATTTTCTGTCATCTGCCCTATTAAATTTACTGCATCCATGTGTCAGTATGAAAAACTTATTTTGAAATAGTTTATTTTCTTTGAAAACTTTGATAAATTTAAGTCACAAGTATTGAACAGAGGCCGTTTTTGAAGATGTGCTGTAAAACAAAGATGGACCTCTTTTTTGCGTTTGTTTTCATTATTATTGTTATTATTATTATTATTAGTAGTAGTAGTAGTAGTAGTAGCAGTAGCAGTAGCAGTAGCAGTAGCAGCAGCAGCAGTAGCAGTA
>JAOTRI020007542.1:0-19177 GCA_028564885.2 Zoanthus sanctaehelenae | reverse complement strand
TTGTACGAATTTTTATTCACTCGTTGCAAAACTTGGAAAACTCACTCGTTCGCTGCGCTCACTCGTTCGTTTTCCAAGTTTTCCGACTCGTGAATAAAAATCCGTACGTCGCACTTTCTATTAAGTAATCTATATATATTGTATGATGCCGTATATAGTATGATATGGTGCCATAAATGGTATTGTATGATATGGTATGGTATCTGATATGCTATGATATGATGTGTTATGGTATGGTATATGGTATGATATGATGTGTTGTGGTATGGTATATGGTATGATATGATGTGTTATGGTATGGTATACGGTATGATATGATGTGTTATGGTATGGTATATGGTAAGGTATGGTATAGCGTAGAGCTGTTTTAATGATTTAAAAGCTAAATACTGCTTCATCATTTCATGAAAATGAAAATTTCTAGATATTTTTTATTAATTTGATTAAATATTTTATATATTGTAGAAAAAGCGTAAATCGTTTAAAGACGGCGCTGGACGATGTGGATGCGTCGTTGTTCATTGTGGAACAAACTCTTTACAATGTGCAGAAACAATACAGTGATCCTTTGCAGGCAGGAGGTAAAAGCATCCAAGTATATGAGGTCAGTCATTATAGATTCTCTTCTCTTTTTTTCCCTTTTGCTCAGTAATAAAAAGTTTACCCAGAAAGGTTTCCACTAAGTATTTGCTTAGAATGGCGCTCATCTTCCCTTGTGCTATGAGTTCACCCGTCACTCGAATAGACCTCTTTCATAAATGGCAACCATTTTAGTATTCCTTTCTCTTCATTCAAATTAGCCTCACTAGCCTCGTATTCAAGCAGAAAACTCAAAAGAATATCTTACTCCAAACGAGGTTAGTGAGGCTAATATCAATGAAGACAAAAGAATATCTAAATGGTCGCCATTTATGAAAGAGGTCTATATAAACAATTAAGCAACTTTGGTTTTCCTGTTTCACCGACCGAGTTGATGTTAATTGTCTTGCAGCATTTGGGAGAATCCGTTGATGTTGTTTCAGACATTGCTACTGGGAAGCATCCGTTCTCCAAGGTACGTGTTTTGGAAAACAGTTTGAAGGGTAATGACCTACACTACATAGTAATTATTGGCATAGACTATAGCGATATAAACGACAGACGACAACTTTGTGAATGATTTTCACAGTTTTCTGTGCATGTGAACCCTAGAAGGCATGAGGTGGGGTCGTTTTAACCTCCCCTGTGCATGTGAACCCTAGAAGGCATGAGGTGGGGTCGTTTTAACCTCCCCTGTCGGTTTTTTGAGGATGGAAAACGTGCTATTTAACCAATTACCAAAAGTTTCAGCACAACTGTTCTTTGATTTAGTAACACATCTTTTGACACCTTTTAAGTGACGTCCTAGCTGACGAAGTCACGAAGCTTGCCATTTGCTTTGAAATTGGTGCTTTGCCAGAAAAAAATGACTGGAACATAAATTTTTTTATTTGTTATAAAATTTTGTAGTTTTTCTTTAAAAATTTTGATGGTTTTCATATCTCTTCACGAACAAGTGCAATTCCACGCAAAGTACGCTTTCTTCAATAGCCAATCAGAGTGCGACTTCACCGTCAGCTATGCGATTCTGTTTAAAATTAGATGGGGACATCTAATTGACCCATCATGCTTTCATGTAATTTGTTTACCTTCATGCATTCTAGTTTTAGGCATTAGTAGTACATCTGAAAGTGGCATTCGTATGCATGCAATAAATGCTCCACCTTTCACCATTGTGGCATCATAATTTAGTTAGTCACGGCCTGCATGAACAACATAGAGTTCTTTGATTTGTTTCAGCTGGAAAATATTGCAGGTTTTTCTTCAATCATTGCACACTTCAGAGTGGCCTTTAGCAACCCACTCAATACAGTAAAATGACCTGGGCACAGTTGTTTAACAGTTAACTTGGTTAAAGTTTTAACTAATACGTTTTGACGGTTTTACAGTGGCATTCTCCAACTAAGATTATTAGAAATTATTACATTTTCAACCTCTAATATTGCGTTTCTAGCGTTCTGATTTGTTCACTCAATCTCGGTTATCAGCTCACATACCAAATGAATATAGATGGAAACTAACTAACAATGTCGGTTATCAATTTATTAAAACCTTTTTGTCATTTTCAAGTATCGAAGAATACGGAAAGTTGATAAAATTTAATAAAACAATTATTGCATTCGTACTTGTTGGATATGAAATGATTATAGCCAACTTGGCGCCACGCACTTTGTTGGCTATTTACCGTCTCATAGCCAACGCGTGCTTTTGGAATAATTGTTAAATAACCAGCTATATATAATTTAACTTGCATTACTGGAATATTACTTATGTGATGTGGTAACATTTACAGAAGTTTTTAAGAGTGATCTGTAAAAGTAAGTTAGTTTCAAGTAACAAGTATAAGTTTCACTCTTCAAAGGAGTTGTTCGGTATATTCTTATAGTTTCAGTTTGAGAATGACGCTGTGAAACAGTAAGTTTTTATACTTATGTTTGCGTTATATACTGTCACAAGTTGTTAATGATTAGAATGTTTAAAAAAATGAACCATGAATTATTGTACTAAATACTCCAGGAATCATGAATGTTCTGAAAAGCCACAAAGGGAGAACTTTTATACATATCAAGCTCTATTAATGTCACAGCTCAAATGATTTTGCCTTCTGAATGACAATGAACTATGGAGCAGTAAAACGAATTACATTGTTTGTATATGGTATGTTTCATAAGTCGAGTCTTCCCGGATATTAGGTGCTTGCAGATGCCAAAAGGCCAGTTGTCTTGGTTGGCAATTCCGTTCTTCAGGACCAAGGTGGAGTTACTCTTTATGCCCTGGTATCAGAAATTGCTGAGAAATTAAAGTCAAGCAAGACTGTTGATCCTAGCTGGAGAGTACTCAACGTCATGCAACGGGTAAGTTATTACTGGGCTACCTGTGTTCAGTCCAGTTATAAAATAGATTTGTTTTTTGTCATCCCACAAAGTATGTATCCCATAGTTACTTGCGGCACCAGCTCGACTCACAGGGTTCATTTTATACCCGATTGTGTTGTGAGGAGAAGAGGGACTTGGAACAAAAAGTAGCTCAGTGAACGCTTCTAGAGCGTCTTGTTATATGAGAACAAACTGCAGAACTGTGTTGTGAAGAGAAGAGGGACCTGGAACAAAAGGTAGCTCAGTGAACGCTTCTAGAGCGTCTCGTTATATAAGAACAAACTGCAGTGCTGTGTTGTGAGGAGAAGAGGGACCTGGAACAAAAGGTAGCCTAGTGAACGCTTCTAGAGCGTCTTGTTATATAAAAACAAACTGCAGTGCTGTGTTGTGAGGAGAAGAGGGACCTGAAACAAAAGGTAGCCTAGTGAACGCTTCTAGAGCGTCTTGTTATATAAGAACAAACTGTAGTGCTGTGTTGTGAGGAGAAGAGGGACCTGGAACATAAGGTAGCCTAGTGAACGCTTCTAGAGCGTCTTGTTATATAAGAACAAACTGCAGTGCGGGGTTGTGAGGCGAAGAGGGACCTGGAACAAAAGGTAGCCCAGTGAACGCTTCTAGAGCGTCTTGTTATATAAGAACAAACTGTAGTGCTGTGTTGTGAGGAGATAAGGGACCTGGAACAAAAGGTAGCTCAGTAAATGCTTCTAGGGCGTCTTGTTATATAAGAACAAACTGCAGTGCTGTGTTGTGAGGAGATGAGGGACCTGGAACAAAAGGTAGCCCAGTGAACGCTTCTAGAGCGTCTTGTTAAGAACCGATTGAGGCTTAAGTAGACAAAAACTTAAAAACGAGCCTCATTAAAATTTACTGTTTTTTAGTAAAATATCAATAAGATCACAGCAACGATGTTTACCCCAGTGCTCTCAAGTTTTAAAAAGAATTGGATTTTACAAAACACTTTCAACAAACAGTGTGCGAGAACCGGAAGAGGACACTTCACTTCCGTTGTAAAGAGCGCGAATAGAGACCCCCATTAGAGAAACAAGAGTACCGAGCAAGAGTAGACATTTTGAGAATCTTTGAAAAGTTAACCTTCTGGAAATTATTTCAGTTTTTGTAGTTATATTGAATATTGAGCCCAGAACCCCTTTGGAACATTGAGCCTAGAACTTTTATAGACTGGACATTGATACTGAGATAAGTTAAGTTTTGATCCAAAATAAAAATCTCACAAATATACATGGTCCAAGCTGAAGTCTGAGGTAAAATCTTTAACCTTGCAAATTAGCGATTGATAGACTAGTGGATGTGTATTTATAAATCATGAGTGAGGTAGAACTTTTAGCAAGAAAAAAGAGAGTCAGAGCTGGTTATCTTTCTATATTAAAAATGTTATTGGATACGACTAGCGACACTCTTAATAAAATTAAAGATACAAACGCAGATCAATTTCTGACTGAAAACAGTAAGAAAACAAGAAGTTCTAAAAGAGCTAGAAGATGTGATTTTAGACACAATCAAAGAGGAT
Organism: Zoanthus sanctaehelenae; assembly: GCA_028564885.2. Lineage (NCBI taxonomy): Eukaryota > Metazoa > Cnidaria > Anthozoa > Zoantharia > Zoanthidae > Zoanthus > Zoanthus sanctaehelenae. Next base: position 14,695 of record JAOTRI020007542.1, on the reverse strand, counting down.
AAGATCGAGGGGGAAAATTGAGATAATTTGGGATAATTACAACGAACAAATTATTAAAGCACTGATTGATATTGAAGCTAGATTATCGTCTCAAGCTCCAGCTAGTTCAACTACCACTAGTCAAACTACTTCAACAAATCTCAATTCGGGCAACTTGTCAATTCAGGAGTCTAGTACTAGAAGCAAACCCAAAGTGATATTACCTAAGTACCAACCACAAGAACTCAAGGGAAAAAAAACAACATGGAATACATTTTGGGACTCTTATCAGGCTGCTATATAGACAGTAATGCTGATTTGGCAGACATTGAAAAATTCACATACTTAAGATCATTTTTGGAAGGAGAAGCAGCAACAGTGGATTGGCATTGACTGCAAATAATTAGAAAGAGGCCATAGAACTGCTAAAAAAGCGCTTTGGGAATAAACAAACCATTATCAACAAAGACATGGACAATTTACTGGAATTGGAGCAAATAAAATCTGTACACGTTCTGCGGCCTACGTAAATTGTATGACAAAATTGAAACAGAAAAGAGAGGATTAAAGGGACTGGCTATCTCGTCTGACTCATATGAAAACATATTAACGTCTGCAGTAATGAAGAAATATTGATTATTAGTAGGAAGGTTAAAGGGAAGGAAGAATGGAATTTAGACTTTATTTACTGTTTCTGAAGAGGAGCTCGAAGCCCGAGAAAGGGCAGGGAAGCCCGACATCAAACCAGACTTATTCAGGGACTAGAGTGGCACAAAGAAAGACACCCCAGCTGTAACTTTTGTCACATCAGGTAACCAAACAAGCAAACCAACGTGTACCTATTGTAAGGGAGCACATCCCTCGACCTCGTGTAGTATTGTGACTAACATTAAAGCTCGCAAAGAAATACTTGAAGACTGGGAGATGTTTTGTATGTTTGCGACGAAATCATGTTAGCCGAGACTGTAACTCGACAATAAAATGTGTCAAATGTGGACAAAGACACCACTTAAGTATACTCATAGATAGAGGTGAAATTCAAAATCGATGTGATCAGGGCCAAAACAAAGGACAAGGTCAAGAGCAGACTGCTGAGGACAAAACTGCAATGATGTACGCAATGAGTAGGGCAACACCAATCTTGTTGCAGACGGCAAGTACAACTGTTAATAACCCAGGAGCTCCAGACTTACAGGTAAATGCTAGAATACTGTTTGACACAGGAAGTCAGAGATCATACATTACAACGGAGCTAAAAGAAAGTCATACTTGTGAAAACATTTGGTCAAATTACTGCTCAGTCGGAAACAGTTGATGTTGTTCAGCTAATTATTAAAACACCTAGAAAAAAGGGGAGAAGATATCCCTGTAATAGCTTATGCAGTCCCATTGATTTGTGAACCACTCCAAAGCCATTGCGTATCAGAAGCCGTTGCCTTAAATCCTCATTTGTCAGGTCTTCGTTTAGCAGAACATATAACAGAACGAATTAATGATGGAACTGTAAACATTCTGATTGGTTCAGATCAATATTAGAATTTTGTTACAGGAAATATCGCACGGGAGAAGGGACCGACCGCAATACATACCAAACTAGGATGGGTTTTATCAGTTCCAGTGCGGGGAACAGTTCAAGAAGAGAAACATTGCAGTAATTTAGTGGTAACGCATTCACATAAATGTGCAACACAGACTGTAAATTTAAAAGAAACAATTAAACAAGATTTAAAAAATTTTTGGGAAATCGAATCAATCGGTATTAAGGCACAGTCACTATATGATGAGGTAACTGAAGCCATTGTGTTTAAGAATGACCCTGGAAGTCTCCACACCCACTTCCGCCTGACAATTATGAGTTGTGTAAGAAACGATTAACGAACGTACTGCAACATCTACGTCGAGAGCCGGAGAAATTGAAACAGTATGATACAGTCATCAGAGAACAACAAGAGAAAGGGATTATTGAAAATGTACAAAATTCAAGTCATAGAGAAGTGGGTGAGGTCCACTACCTACCACACCGAGCAGTAGTTTTTAGAGAAGATAGATCAACTACTAAGCTTCGAGTAGTATTTTATGCATCAGGAAGATCAAGGGGACCCTCATTAAATGACTGCCTATATGTAGGACCCCCTCTCACTCAGAACATTTTTGTCATAATTTTGAGATTCAGAACTCATATAATTGGTTTTGCTGCAGATATTGAGGAAGCCTTTCATATGATAGCAGTGTCTGCGCGAGATTGCGACGTGTTGAGGTTCTTATGGATTGATGATATTGAGAAACAAACTCCACAAATAACTGTGTTTCGGTTTGGGGGAGTTGTCTTCGTAGTTTCGTCTAGTCCGTTCCTGCTAAATGCAACGATCAAGTACCATACTGAGAGATTTAAAGAAAAGGACCCAGAATTTGTGAAGAAATTCATGATCTCGATGTATGTTGATGACTTGAGTTGTAGTGCTGAGAAAGTAAATGAAGCATACAATGAGATGTATGTAAAATCCAAGTTCCGACTCACAGCGGGAGGTTTTAACTTGAAAAAATTTGTTTCAAATTCCTGTAAATAAAGGAGTGAACAGCAAGAATGTCTGACCACCGTTGCCAAGGTAAGTGAAACGAGAAAATATTCTGAGCCACTTGTTATCAGAGATGGGGTAGATTCTTGGAGTTTTTTGGATCGTTGCAAATGATAAGCTTGTCTTTGATTTGAAAGAAATTGCCAGCCTTGCAAAGAATCTTAGTTCCAAAAAGCGCAATACTGTAAAAGTGTTGGCATCATTTTATGACCCCCTTGGATATATGTCACCTGTTGTTGTCCTGTTAAGTTGTTTTTCCAAGACTTATGTAAGAAAAAAATTAGTTGGGACAAGATACTTGAGGGAGAACTGAGAAAGAAAATGGGAGAAGCTTGTGTCTGGACTTCAGAATGTTGAGCCTTTGATATTGCCTCGCTGTTATTTGTTTGGGATTCCTAACTCGATCAGTTCCTACACTGTTCATGGATTCGTGATTCCTCTTAGAGAGCTTAAGCAACTGCTGTTTACCTGTGTGTTAACACAACCTGTGGAAGATATGTAAAATTCTTGGCTTCGAAAAGCAGTTGCTCCTGATGCACAACAGTCTATTCCGAGACTGGAACCGTTGTCAGCATTGATTCTTGGAAGACAGGTTATGACTGTTGTAAATGTGCTGCAAGACGAGTTTGATATTGCTGACACTGTTTGTTGGACCGACTCCAAGGTTGCATTGTTCTGGATTACAGGCGAAGAGAAAGAGTGGAAACAGTTTGTGCAAAACCGTGTAAATTAAATTCGAAAACAAGTTCCTCCGAAATACTGGAGATATTGTCACGGAACTGAGAACCCTACCGATATTCCCTCTAGGGGAATGACTGCCTCAGAGCTTTCACAAGTAAGGGAATGGAGGGAAGGACCAGCGTGGATAAGTGAAAATGAAGAACCTAGATGCGTGAGGCATGACAGTGATAATATGCCAGCTGAGTGTATTACTGAAATCAAAGCCATAGACCGAGGTAAGGCGGAACTTAAAAGCACTACCACATTGCTCATAAATAATGACACTGGTGACATTTCTCGACTTATCAACTGTGAGGATTTTAGTAATTTTGACAAGCTAGTCAGAGTGACTGCCTATGTACTGAAGTTCGTGTCGCTGATGAAGAGAAAAATGAGACGTCAGTCCGAGCAGGTGAAAGTGTATTATTTGATACACATTATTAAGGCAAAGAATCTGTTGAGTAGACACTCGCAGAAATCACTGTTAAGAAACAAGAAATTTGAACAATGGAGGAAGCAGTTTAGATTGTACACAGATAATGCAAAAATAGAGAGATGTCAAAGACGGTTCTCAAATGCAAAACTTTCGAATTCAACTAAACACCGGATAACTATATTGCTCGTTTGATTGTGAGAGACAGTCTACAGAGAGTCATGCATAGTGGTGTGAAAGCAACGCTAACGGAAGTACGGGCAAGATTTTGAATAGTTCGTGGTAGACAGTTTGTAAGGAAAATCTTGCATCCGTGTGTCAGGTGTCGCAAGATAGAAGGAAAACCATTCAAGTCTGCACCGGCACCATACAGTCAAAGAGGAACCAGCATTTTCCTTTGTCGGACTTTGCTGGACCACTATATACTAGAAATTCAGTCGGTGTAAACATTCAGATTCAGAAAGTTTGGATCTGTCTGTATACTTTCTGTAAATCGTGAGCAGTACATTTAGAACTAGTACCAAACCTAACTACACCTGCATTTCTACGATGCCGTTAGAGATTTACTGCAAGGAGAGGTACACCGCAATTGATTGAGTCAGTCAATGCCAAAACCTTCACCGCTGCAATAAAGGAAATTAATGCCTTGTATCAAAACCCATGTGTACACAAGTTCCTTTTACAGAGAAAGTTTGAGTGGACATTCAATATGAAGAAAGCGCCTTGGTGGAGAGGTGTGTTTGAGAGACTAGTGAAGTCAGTGAAGAGATGCCTGAGGAAGACGGTAGGATCGGCCAAGCTTACCTATGATGATCTGATGACCGTGGTTATTAAAATCGAAGCAATCCTTAATTGGAGACTTTTGTCATTTTTATAATCGGAAGACATTGAAGAGCCACTAACACCTTCGAATTTACTTTGTGGACGACGGTTGCCGAGTCTACCCTCTACAACAATGAATACCTGATGGAACTTAGAACAACCCATAGAAATGTAACTCAAGCTAGTGGAGATCCACCCGTGTCCGTGGGGGATTTAGTGGTCATTCATGATGACAAACAGCAACAGGCCACATGAAAACTGGGAAAGGTGGAACACTTGATTGTCGGAGCAGATGTCATGTGCGAGGAGCCGATGTCAGAGTAACCAATAAAAAGGGGGGCTGGTTAAGTTTAAACCTGGGTTAAGCAAAAATTCAAACAGGAATTTTTTCTTTTTTAAAAAAAGGTAAACGGTTATTTATGAATACTGTTTGGATTTTTCTAGGAAAACTTCTGTTAATTCCAAACGTACAGCTAAAATCTCCACTTGTAAGAGTGAAAACAAGATCGTGGTTTAAACATTTAACCCTGGGTTAGTGTTAACCGGCTTTTGAACAACTGGGCCCTGTTCAACAACTTCAACTCCACTTCAGTTGTAAAGAGCGCGAATTTTGGCAAATAATTACAAATGTAATAATGAACCTTAACTGTAATATCCGGGAAATGCAATAACCACAAATGTAATATCCACAAATGCAATAATCACAAATGTAATAATGAACCTCAAAATGTAATATTCAGAAATGTATTAATAACAAATGTAATAATGAATCTCAAATGTAATATTCAGAAATTTAATAACCAAGAATGTAGTAAAAATTTTGACACAAAAATTGGACGTTATAAAAGACATCAGTAAATCAACAATTTAGGAGAGGTTACTTGTATGTCTTGTAGCGGTATTTAACTAAAACTTTGACACTCTTGGAGCCATGAATGGGGGTAGGGGTGAGGGACAACAGCTTCTCTATGGTTAACACCAATTGACACCACTTTTCTGCTCTAAAAATATTTATAAAAAGAAAGGTAGCAGGTGGCATTCAACTGATATGGAAGCGGTAGGGTACAATTTCAGCAAGGAAAATTGCTTGTTACTACACCTGGCTGGGCCAGTTGCCCTGCAGGCGAACGTTTTGCTCTCCTAGTTGCCGCATTAACGTAAGTGGAGTTTCGATGGGCTCCCTAAGTACTGACGAGTCACAAAAGCGTGAAAAAAATATCTACGATCAAAACTGCTGGCTTGATTTCAGCTCCTAATCGTATGGGTCTTTATCACACGGCTGCCTTATTGGCTTTAAACAACTCATGTAGCAAGCTTCGATTTGAAATTCCTCTGGTGCGCAAACATCTTTTAATCCACGTGACTAAACAAAGCGCCGTGTGATAGGCCCATTGCTTCAACGACAAATTAATAATCATTTATTCATGTTTATATTTTTTGTTATTGTTATATCTTTTCAGACCCTGCATGAAACAACATTTGCACACATTATTCATCAGTAAAATCTTTTAACAAAATTAACCTTCCCCGTTAAAAGAACGCGCTTTCGGAGCAACTGAATGCTAACAGGTACCTTTCTTTTTCTTTGAAAAAGTTACAACTGAATAGCGTTGCCAACTGGTGTTAGCCATTGGGGAAGCTGTTGTCCCTCATCCCTTACCCAATAATACAAGGTTGATGTAAATGTAACGGTTAATAGTCGCTGGCAAATACCTCCTTTAGACTGTTTCTTTACTTACTCTAGTGCCTTTTAAAAAGTCCAATTGTTGTGACAAAAAATGTATTACATTACTGGTTATTACATTTGTAATTAACTGTTTCATTACATTTGCCATTAAATTTATTACAATTGTGGTTAAGATTATATTTATGGGTGATACAACGGTGGCCTCATCTCAACCCTAACTGAATTCCCAGAGCTTTCACTTTCTTCCAGAACGAGCCATTTTAGGCTGAAAATATTCTTCAAATCTTCTTCAAGTTTAGAGAATGTCGGTGACATAGGTATTTTTAAATTATTAAGAGCTTCAAAGATTTTCGATTTGTATAATAATTATAGATTAGAGTGCAATGCATGTGATCAGTACGCAAACTATGTTCTTAACAAAACCTGAACCTTCGCAATATTCTTAAAGTATTCTTAATATTTGACCAATCCCTTCAGACTTATATTCTTATACAAAGAAAGTGTATAAATAGACACCCTTTCACTTCATGCGTAAAGTACAATAAAAGACTCAACAAACTAGCAGTTTAAATAAAAATCTCCAGCACAAGAGCGATTTCAAAAAATATTTTGCTCTCTTGCATTTTTATTAATTCTGCAAGTTTGAATGCATAGAGCGGAGCACACGCTAGGAGTTGTCGCTAATATCACAACGTGAAAAGACCTTTTAGATTTGTTGGGACTACGCGGATCCGGAAGTCGTAGCCGGCAAAAACTTTCTCTCAGTATTTGTTTAGATTCACGGAGAAACATTGAATAGATGAGCGATCTATTCACAATGCGCACAATGACTCGAACAAAGAAATATAAAGTAAACCAGAAAGGTGATTTTTCGGAGTCATCGTTGTTCACATTCCCGTCCGCGATGCTTATGGTCACCATATTTTCAGGTGCGCGACATCAAAGTCAGAGTTTTATTTAGTAAAAAGATAACGGTCCTGTTTCATAATTCTGTTATATTTTCTTGGGCTAAACTTTAGAATACCCCAACACTGTCTTTAATAACATGGTGATTTATTCTGCACATTCTTCGTTCTGTAGAAACAAATGCGCAGAATTATATTAAGGACAGTGTCGGGGTATTCTAAAGTTGCTCCTTTTCTTGTAAAATATAGAAACGAAAAGCGTTGTAGCTGCGTTATTGAGCAGATATAACGAAACATGACCGGACTCTCTACAGTTTCGTCCCCAGAGCTAATTGTCATTCTTAGCGGGCAGTGTCTAAGCACCAAGGCGAAGAAAAATTTGGGAGCCTGAGGACGAGAATAAAATATACTTTCGACGCGAGTCCAGAAAATATTATAATAGTTACCAGCCTCTCATTGCACGGTCAAGGTGAGACAAGAGGTCATTTCTCAAAACGTTACATAGACATTAAACTCAGTGATCCATCTAAATGGTCAGATCGATTGCCCAGCATCCTTTGCAGGTGACTGAATTTTTCAGTTGAATACTGAAGAAATTTGGTAGGTCAACGTGAATGTAGGTCGTTGTAAACATTATTTAGTTTTTAGGTTCGGACCACAGAGCTTGATTCGATTTTGAGTTTAACCAAAACTAAACTAAGCGCAAAGGAATCTGATCTGAACAACCGACCTGAATGTTTAAAAATATTTAACACATATCAATTGTTTACAAAGTACAACACATCCATATCTAACAACTGCCTCTGTTCTGCCGCTATAGGTGAGCGATGTTAATTATTAACCTGCAAATTAAACTCAGACTGCTTCAAAAGCAATAAATTAACTAAAGAGTTGCATCTGAGTTCGAGTTTCAATTAAGAGCTTGCTGACTACTACGTTAATGTTAGTTCACGTTTATTTTCCTGCTGAATTACATTTTAACGATAGTCGCTTCATGCACGTTAAGTAGTGAAGCGGAACAATTTCAGTTAGTCATATGTTAGAACCCAGACTACATAAGGCAACATGCACAATATTTATCTTTATTATATTTAGCTTTGGAGCAACTTTATAATATCTGCCTCGCTTACATACATTAACACGTCGTTATTTCTAGTATTGATCATTTTGAAAGATGCTGTTAAAAGATGTTAGTTTGATTACTTTGAAAGAGCAAAGTTATGAGCTTCTTTTACCGTAGGCCCGGCAGTGATCTGTGGTCTTCTTTCGGGAATTATTAATTTGCTTTACTTGTCACGCATGTATAGTGTACAGGGAGGTACAGAATAATCAATTCTTCTTCTTTATACCACCAAATTAGACACGTGCAGATGCCGGCGTCTTACACCATTTGCCTAAACTGCAGGTGGCTTGAGAAAGAATCCTTTCCGAGTCTGCATACAACCAGTGATATGTAGTTTACTACAGTTGAAGTTGAGGTTCAAGCAAGTCTTCTGCCCAACACTGGTTTCTGTAGTACTAAGCGGAAGAAAGCCGTCGACTACCCCTGGAGGTGATCTCCATCGAGAGTTAACTCCGAACAGACGGTAGAACTCCCGTAAAAATGGAAAACGGTCAGCGGCTTTTGTAGAACTGGCCACACAAATATTCAGTATTTGGGAGAATGAGATCTTACCTCTTACATCCACCATGTGGCCGTTCATATTGCAATAATTAAGTTAATTACTGCAACATCAAGTAGAGATAGAGCAAACGTGCTAGTAGCTAACTCAAAGCCACTATATTGGGCACTATGGCTATAAAGATGAACTCAAGTATACCTAACTCAAAGCCACTATAATGGGCACTATGGCTATAAAGATGAACTCAAGTATACCTAACTCAAAGCCACTATATTGGGCACTATGGCTATAAAGATGAACTCAAGAACAGATAGAACAAACGTGTTAGTAGCTAACTTGTAGGTAGCGAGTTTTACTTCCTAAAGGTAAATCCTTTGCAAGCCTAGAGGCCCATGGAAGCATCACTTATCTCCAGTTTTTGCAGTGTTAAGTGGATGAGAATCTTTTACTCTCCCAGGACAGGACATTAATCCATCGTAAGTTAGCTCCCAGCAGACGCTGGATTCTCATTTACCTACTCCGGGACGATTGAAAGCTGAGTTGGTTTAGGCGGAAAAGGCCACACAATTATTCGAATCTCGGGAAAACTGACGGTATCGAGTTGGGTACCTTCTTGTTGGATATCAGAGATATTACCAACTGCGTCAACCACGACCTACCTCCAAAACCAACCAAACAAGATTGCGAACCTGAATGCTAGCACTCACGGGCAGCTGTTTCGGCTTCATTAACAACACACTCAGGTTTTAGACTTAATACTTGAATAATTAAAAGGGTTTGTTCAAGAACAACAATCAAATGTAACAACCGCCACTGACTAAACATTAGTCTCTTCACATCAACCACGGTTATGGCAGCGTTGCGGTTAAAACTTAAGCTTTGATTTGAAGTATATTTAACAATTATTAAATTTTCAACGTCGAATATTGTGTTTCTAGCGTTCTGATTGGTTCACTCAATCTCGGTTTCATGAGTTTTTCCGAATCCAAGATTGAGTGAACCAATCAGAACGTTAGAAACGCAATATTCGAGATTGAAAATTTAATAAACTGATATATACATATACAATTACGCCATGCTAAGGTGGCCAAGAAAGGCCGAAACTGCTGATCATAGCAACTAACACTGAGGTAGGATTTAAAGGATAATGGTCTTAGGCCCATAGTAGTGGCTTTGAGTTAATTAATATTGCGCATGTGCTATCTACACCTAATTTTTAACAGTAAAGCCACATCCCACAAGGTTTCAACAGGAATGACTCATCTGAGTTAACTCTGGTAATAGCAAGATCTATATAAGGTTTAGAAGGAATCCATGACTTTAGCAAGATTTACGCAATCACTGGCATAACCATTTAAAAATTTCTTCAGTAATTGTGAGATCGTTTCCAAAAACGTAATAACAAAACCTATCAGGTCCAGTATTCACGAATTCTTAACTGTATTCATTAAATCTTTAACTACAGATATTCTTTAAACAATTCAGCGGCGAAAAAAAAAACCTCTCAACTTTAACAACCAGAGTGAATGTGATATCATTACCTTTTTGTAATACAAAATATAAAAATAAAAATATGTACTTTGGATGGTATTGACATATAGATGGGCGGTAATATTTACAGCTCAAAGGGTTTTGCCCAACTTTCCCTCCATACTTTAAGTTATCCAGGGAAAATTCTTTCACAACCTTCTATCCCAACAAAATCAACAAATCTCTCTATCAAAAAAAGCCAATATCTTTTCTGCCTCTAAATATTTATCCTAAAATCTGAGGCATTTACTTTGATATTATATAAAAAAAAACGCCATCTTGGATTACAGCTTAGCAATCGTTGCGAATGAAAAAAATTATTTAATATAAGAAATAAAACAAAGTTACCTATAAGGTTTTAGTGAATATCATGAACGACTGTTGAAACGGCATCAAGAAATATTTTCAGCTAGTAATGACGTACGACGAGACGCCATGAAACCAGATGGCAGAAACCTATCTCAAACTATCAAGCTCTTTAGAGCACCAAAATTTCATCAAAATTAAAAAAGTAATTCAAACATTATGATAATTATTTTCAGGCACAAAAAGAAACAAGTTTAGTAACACTTTGAAATCAAACTTTCTTGATTTTAAAATCAAAGATATGTAAATGATCGACTCAGCCGTGGAATCATTAGAAACTATCGCATTGCCATTCAATGACTCTAACATTAACGCATTGCAGTGAAATACAAAATATTCAAAGCCTGCAACAAGAGAGCTATCCCCTAACCAAAGCTATCCCCTGACCAAAGCTATCTCCTCAGCAAAGTTATCCCCCTGAGTAGAGCTATCCCTCCCCCAAAAAGATATTGGTACTACACGGGTCCTTCAATAGTTTTCCTCACAGCCGCATTTCTCATTAATACTTTTGTTCGTTCTTCTTCTGTAGCTTTTCTGATTACTTTGCTAGATTTCGGAATACGAAGAACTGAGTCATGAGACAAAAGTAACGTTGCTATTGGCTAAGCTAAATCCTTTACGAGCCTAGTGGCCCATGGGGTAAGCGCTTATCTCCAGTTTCTGTAGTGTTAAGCGGATGAGAGTTTTTGACTCCTCCTGAATGGGACACTAATCCATCGCAGGTTAGCTCCCAGTTAACGCTGGTAGTCATTCACTTTCCCAAGGATGGAAAGCTGAGTTGGCTTAGGCGGAAAAGAAGGTCACACAAAGATTCAAATCTCGGCAAAGTGCCGGGATCGAACTGGGGACCTTGTGGCTGCAAAGCAAAGACCTTTCAAACTGTGCCAACCACGTGCGCCCTTGCTATTGGTTAAATATGCTCTATTTTCTGAGCATCTAGCTCAAGTTCAGCGCAGACGATGGTTGATTTTTATCTCAAGGTTGCATGACGCACACGGCGAGCTACGAGCTAAGCAAACGTGCACAGGGGTCGTTATAGCCAGGGAAGAGCTCTCGCGTGCTGCAAGCCTAAAATATTGAAAAGCTGTTTCTTTGCAACCATCCTTACTAGAGGATCACGATGTAGTGTTATATACCAAGACTTTCAATCAATAAAACGGCACGGTGATTGGCAGGTTTTTGGTCACGTGCCCCTTATGAAAGGCAAACGTACCCCATGCGGAATACAATTACTCAGTTGACGCAAGCATGCAACATACAACAGCACCTGATCATTACATGACTAAATAAACTAAAATTCGCATGAACTGCAGCACGTGCTCACGTCAGCACGACAAATTAAAGCACGGCCAGTTTTCAGCTTCAGATTAAAGTGCCAACATTGCTTGTTTGGTATTATATGATTGGTTAAAGGAAAGTCTAAATATAAAACAAAACATTCGATCTATGGTCCCTTGGAAAACTAGTTAGTTTTGTTTCCCTCCAGTACTGAATCGCGTAAACAAAGCTGTTTCCCTTAGGATCGCATATTAGGTGTACAATATCTAATCCCCAATGCACGCTTGCAAAAAATGAACAACTGATTCTCCTCCTTGTGAAACCAATAGCTAAGCGACGACATTCAATGAGACACGTATGAAATGTGCTAGTTTTGTTTCACGGCCTCATAAGGTACAATATCTTGCAGAACACGAGCAGAAATAGCCAAGCAAATTGTCACGCAGGAGGAGAGGTCAGTAGTAAAGATAAATTTGTGCATAGCTTGAATTCATAAATATGGCGGTCATTCAACTCATAGGAACGAGGCATTTTAGGAAACGGTCAATTAAAATTCATCAACTGTGTCCTAAAATGCCTCGATCCCATGATCGCCCCAGACTTAATCCGCGTGACCGCCATGTTTATGAATTCGGTCTATAGCTTATTGAAACTCCAACTCAAATATGACTAGGTCAAGTTCAGTTCTGAATCTGCCTTCCTAACACTGTTTCTTACACGGAACAAAAAACTGACTCGGTATCACGTACTGTGGGTGACAAGTTGTCTTGTGCACCAGCCAAAATCCCATCGTAACCACCTTCTGCGCCACTCATTATTGACCTTGCATGATCAAGGCGATCGTAGCTTCCAATATCTGGGATAGGAACTGGTCTCGGAGTTGCTGCTGCAGCACCCTGGGCACTACCCCAGCTGGGGAACCGCTCAATGCGATCGTAGGTTCCAGGGGAACCGATTGATCTCGAAAAACTACCCGTGCTCCTCTGGCTAGTTTGGCTATCTCGTCTCTCGATGTGATTGTAGCTGTCTGCCACTGGAGGGCGAGTCAATGAGCGTCTTCCACTAGGTATGTTTTGATTGGCGCTTCTAAACACATTCTCATTATCAGCTGCAAAACAAAACGAACGCGCTAAGTGCAATGCAACCAATCCAAGAAATAATAGTGAATATATAAAAAAGCATTACTGGGCTACCTGTGGTAAGCCCAGTTATTAACACGTTTTGTGTTTTTTTTGTAGAGCAGACAAAACGTGTATACCACAATTCCTTGCAGCTTTCTCTGCTGTAAGGAGAGGAGGGATCTTTGTACAAAATGTAGCCTAGTGAACGCTTCTAAAGCACCTTGTTGAACTTCAATGCAAACAAGGAAGTGGTTAAGCGTCGTGCTAAGACCTCGCAGTGAAAGTCAAATTCTCAGTGAGAGAAAAATTAAAATTCCCAAACAAACAACCCCTTGGCATCAGATTGAATTCGAAAAAAATCTCCATTCCATGTCTGCAGCCTGGGACTCAATCCCATGACGTAAAGGTGGAAGATGTGACTGATGATCACCATGCCAACCTAACTTCCAAATAAATCCAAGGCAGATTAGTTATATACAAAAGCTGATGCTTATTTAGCGACCTCAGAAACGGAGTCATTTTACATGCCCCAACCTAGCTTGACGTTGTTTAGTTCAGAACCATAACAACAGTAAAGTGGGTCAGAAAAAATACAATGAAATGGGAAGAATAAACAAGGGATTCAAAGACTGTCAAAACTGATCATCGCCATCATCATCATCATCACCACCATCATCATCATCATCATCATCACCACCATCACCATCATCATCACCACCACCACCATCATCATCACCACCAACACCACCATCATTATCACCACAATCATCATCATCACCATCATCATCATCACCATCAACACCACCATCATCATCACCATCGTCATCATCACAACCTCCACCACAATCACCATCATCATTACCACCATCATCATCACCACCACCACCATCATCACCATCACTACCACCACCATCACCATCATCATCACCATCAACACCACCACCACCACCACCACCATCATCATCATCATCATCATCATTTTATTTATTTTGCCCGTATAGTTTACAATATGTTTTCTCGACCCGCAGATAGAAAACTATTCAAGGCAGAGGAGGGTGTATCCGCAATCCAATTCGTAACCAGTCAAAAACTTTCGTTCCCACTTTTTTGCATTAGAACATTCTAATCACTATATGATTCATTCAAGATGAATGCTAGAATGAAGTTATTTCAACTTTTTACTTAAATTAAGTTCTTTTAACTTGTTTTATCAGAGCAAGCCGATTGCTGAAATGAAGTTCGGATTTTGTCTGAAATTCCGTAAAGATAAGTTTGAATAATGCTCTCAATTTCGAGTTCATGCGATTTAGGATCGGCTGGTAGTTTCGTTTAGAAGATATTGTCAAAAGGTACGAGGGAAGATGGCTTCGTATGGAAATAATGTTATCAGTGAAGGTGACGCTTCAATAAGAAACTCAAAGGAGCAATGGCAAGCTATTTTAGAATCTTTTTATAAACCCAATTGTATCTTGCCCTCAACTGAATTTAAAACATAACGGAGGTTAGCCTAGTTGGTAAGGCTCCAGTCTATTGTGCGGGAGGTTTCGGGTTCAATTCCCGGCTTGGCCAACACTCAGGTTCTTAAAATAATTGAGGAGAAAGTGCTGCCTTTGTTCTAACATCTGCAAATGGTTAGACTTTCGCGTCTTCTCGGAT
>JAOTRI020007447.1:0-19183 GCA_028564885.2 Zoanthus sanctaehelenae | reverse complement strand
TTGGTGCAGTTTGTAAGATCTCTGCTTTGCAGCCACAAGGTCCTCAGTTCGATCCCGGCAGTTTGCCGTGGTTCGAATATTTTTGTGGCCTTCGTTTCCGCCTAAGCCAACTCAGCTTTCCATCCTTCTGGGACCGTAGGTAAATGAGTACCAGCGTCTGCTGCATGGGAGCAAACCCGCGATGAAATAGTGTACCGTCCAGGGGAGTCAAAGACTCTCATCCGCTTAACACTACACAAACCGGAGATAAGCGCCGGCTTCATGCGCCACTGGACTCGTAAAAAGGATTTAGCTTAAATTTTATGAGGATTATTACTTGACAAAGGAAAGAAAAGTCGTAGTAGTGGTTATGAACATTGTAAGGCTGGTTGTTCACAAATATATGCGATAAACATTACAGCTTAACCAGCCTGAACTCAATAACTTGTGTTGTAATATGCCGCGGGTTTTTGCTATATACACCAAAATGAGTGAGTATCAGTTATGAATGCAACCACGTTTTCAATCTATGGGTTCATTGAAACTGCACGTTTCACTGAGCAAAACCATGCCCATTGAATTTTCAAGTTTTGGCTTTTATACTTCGTGTAGATGACACAGATTTTAAGACCAATCAAAAGAAAGATAAAGCTTACCCCACCATATTTCGGCCAATTACAAACCTTGTTTAACTTTGTTGTCCTCTTTACGAAGCAATACCCCAAGTTTTTCTGTAAAAGGTATTTCTTATTTAAAAAAATTAAAGAAACCTAAGTTGTGCATTATACTGTAATATAACAATGGTCAGGGCTGATATATATATATATATATATACATACCCTTGATATCCGCCCTGCAATGGATATTATTTTGAGAACACGAGTTAACGGTAAAAGCACGAGCCGCTTGGAGGCGTTTGTCTGTGGAAGTGATATACATGGGGTCTTTATGAAATAAATGATTTGCAAGCTAAACTTTGTAATCAAAACGTATCCTATCTTTCTGTTGTGAGTTTCGATAATTTTCCGATAGTCCTCGAGCTTTAATTAGCTTTCAAAGTTTGTCAGTTTAAAAAACCTTTGTCATACCGTGGTGTTTGTACAGCGTTGTTGCAATATTTCTATTGGAGCAACATTTAAACCAATTAATGAATGATGAGAATGCATGTGACTACCGCAACATTAAGCAGACTCTGCAGCTCAACTTCAAGCTCCTGCATGAACTTAAAGAAATGTCTCCCACTTTTCAAAGTTACTTTTCTCATATAGGAGGCTCAAATTGGCTGAGGCTCCGAAAAACTGAAAATGTTTTACGTACAGTAGCCGGACTTTGCCAAAACTCGTAAATGAGCTTCGCAACACAATATTAAACACAAACAATAGAAAGGAAACAAAAAGTAAATGACAACAAGCATCGATATTAATGGTTCTTAATATTTAAAAAGTATACGTTGAAACTGTATGCTGCAAATCGAAACTTTTTCAAGCCATCGGTAAGCACCAATTATGGTCTATGTTCATTTAAATTTTCTTCAACAAAAATTTGGGAATCTATTCCACTAGCGTAGAATTAAATCTATATGTAATTCATTAGGTATTTGTTCTTTGAAGACTATATTCTACTTAATATACGGCCAACTAATTTAAAAGAACATGACAGTTACCAACTCAAAAGTTCGCCGGGTTCAGTCTTGGTTACTGTACAATATTAAATATTGTTCTTTTTAGTTAATTTCCATCTATTGAATATCCTTCGTGTTGTCTTATAATACAATTGAAGTATAATGCTTCATCTGCTGTAAACAGTGCGCAATACATAGAATATGAAACTGGAAACTCAATAAATTACTACTCGCTCTTTGTAACTGAAAAACCAGTAAAAATTTCTAAGGTTCATTGCTCATAAATTATTGGTGATATCAACCTCTATTTTTTTTCAATTCTGATCAGTTATTTCTAATAGCTCAAATGGGAGGAAAAATCATGAGAGACAATCAAGACATTGCAGAATGATGTGCCTCGCATTTTAGAATAAATGCGAAGCCTTGCTGACGTCATTTCTTTGTTTTTGGTCAATTTTTTTTTTCGAAACACGTTAAGTTCATTGAACATACACAAAAAGTTTATTTTCTTGTGAAAAAATGATTTCACTCCTATGCCGCGTACACTCATGAAATCTTTTTTTTGAATCGAAGTTAGACTTCATATGTTCGTGCCAGGGTGTAACATTCACTTTTTACTGCGCACATTGCGATAGTGACAAGATTTTTAATTTTTTCATTCTGATCCTGTTTTTTTTAGCCTTGATCGCTGTTCTTATCAGTTATTCTTATAAAAAAGCTTTTAGATTATCCGCCATTCATTTTATTTTTCTTATTTATACTTTCGGTGCATGCTAGGTTTTCACGAATTGTACGTGTTACCGGGTGGGAGGGGGTGGAGTGGAGCTGTAGCCAGGACGTTTTGTGAGAGGATGGGTTAGGGTACCAATTACTAGCATCTCGTAAATACCCCAAAAGAGTAAATATAGAACAAAATGCACAATTGTTGGTATAAAATCACTAAAACAAGTTGGAGAACAAGGATTCGGAAGGGAGTTCTTGGACGCTATAGGGAGAGAGACTCGGGTGGGTCCGAAACGCCTGGAACCCTCCTGGGGTTACGTCCCTGTGATACTGCATTTCGAATACGATATTCGTTGATACATATTTTGAGAACAGAGATCTCAGATCCGAAATGGCGTTTTTTTGGATTGGTTATGTGAATTTCTGAAGGTTTGCTTTATCACTTCGTAGTTTAAAATTTGTCAGTTAGCGCATGCGCTTTTGGTTCAATATTAGGTTACAGCTTTGAGCGGGAAAAGCAATTGGCTCTTAGTTCACTGCACTTTTACACCGTGGTGCCCAGTCCTGAAAGCCGTGCTATCAGCCCTACGGGTATTGATATTTTAGCCCCCTCGCAAAAATTTTTCCTGCACAAGATAAGTTATTAAATGAAAGAAACAATTAAATATCAAATAAGTTGAAGATAAAATGAGTACTTTATATTATATTACCAAAGTTTTGTGGTTGATTTTCAACAAAACCACTAAACAAATGGACAGTACTACTAATGTAGTTGATGTTCATATAAATTATATCTGAGAAACTTACTTTGTTCCACTTGTTTATTTTACTATTTCCATCAATGCTTTTATCACAAAGTTTTGTAATTTTGACTCAATAAAGCATAAACTCTTATAACCATCAGATAGCTCCATGAATGCTTCACTGACATAAGAGGCAGACCACTCTTAGTGTTTGTTGATTTTAAGTAATTGCTCATAAACAACTAGCAGAGTCTAGTGGACTAAGAATAGAATTCTGCAAATTGCATACTGTCTATAAATAATTTATCAGTCTGAATATCTCAAATGACTTTGATGTTAATAGACCATTTTACAGTTCCTGAAAGGTAACCAAGTTTTTACATGAAACTGAGGCTTAGGGTGACCTGATACAGTTAGAGATGTGGATGTAATTATAATAAAAAAGAATTTCCACTTCTCTGTGTCAAGTCACCTTAAGCCTCAGTTTCATGTAGAAGCTTGGTTACCTTTCAGAACTGTAAAATGGTCTATTGACACATACTGCATGTGTGAGTGTTCTTTTTGTCTTTCTAGGGTGTTCAAAGAATCTTTCCTGAATTACTTTTGTCTGGTAATAGTTTTAAGACGAGGAAAATATATTCAGTATTTTGGCAATAATTTATTATGCAGTGGGAAAGGTCACCGCATGCAGCAGTCTAGATTCAATCTTCACTCCATCTTCTCTAAAACACATCAGGATGTATTCAAGTAACAACTACTTTATTCTAAACAGATAACACTATTATCAGCAGATGTTAGAGGGAATTCCTCTGCTCCACTAACAACCACCAATGTGTTATCTCTGACAACAATTGATGATTCTGGACTCTGTTGGATTGGTGTCGGCAGCTGAGACAACAAAGGTGGAGCAAATAGATTTGGAAATGGAAGAAAAGGGTAACATTCTGGATATACTGGTCTGGGTAGAGCTGGGAGAAAAAGTGAAGAAGGGTTAACAAAATTTAACAATTCTGCATTGTTTACTTCTGGAAGTACATTCTTGGTAAAAATGATGTCACCACTTGATGAACAATCAGATACTTGGAGCCCTTTTCCAGGTTGTGAAGCGACACTAGGATTGTTGTTATTTGTAGGAGACAGCATCGTGGGAAGTGGTTGAGAGAATGTTTGTGCAGGATTTAATAACGTAGCTGTACTGGTGGTAATACTATCTTCATAAGGATCCACTGGCTGCCAAAAACATGACTTAGAGTTGTCATTTAAAGATGAGAGAGAGCAAATGCCAAGAATATTTGGAAGCCTCTGCTCAGGATTTGCTTCCATATTGGTCTGGTTAGCTCCTAAATCTTTGAAGTATTCCTTATCTTTAGTTCTTATACTTGCAACCAATGAAGTATTTGATAGTTCTATAATATTGTTAAGGCTTTGTGATACTGGCATAGTTTGTTTAATGTTGTTTAAAGGTGTTCTTGAAACCTCTAAATGACTGCTACCAGTTTTACTGACGGCATCAGTATCCAATTCTAAACTACTAGTATTTTGTTGTTGTGTAATTACAGTTTTATCTGCTTCTTTAAATGACTCAGGCTCTGCTATCCTTTCTTCCAATGATAAGTAAGACTTACTCGTAACCTCGGTTTCACTAGTTGTTTTATGAACTCCATAATCTAAAGATACCATTTCAAGGAATTGTGATTTTTCACGACTGTGTGTTTTCAAGTGCATCTTTAACTGACTGCTAGTACTAAATGCTTTCACGCAATCTCTTTCATTACAGATGAACGGTTTGTCTCCAGCATGTGTCCGAAGATGATCTTTAAGGTGGTGCGACACCGTAAAAGCAGAGCCACAACCCGCCACTTCACACCGAAAAGGCCGTTCACCAGTGTGTGTCCTCTCGTGCCTGCGAAGATCTTTCATTGTGTTAAAAACTTTTTCACAACTTTCAAACTTACAGTCAAAAGTCTTTCCCGAATGTAATCGTTGATGCACTTTCATGCGATATAAGTTGCTAAAAACTTTCTCACAGCCGTTTATTTTACAGCAATAGGGCTTTTCACCCGTATGAACTCTTAGGTGAATCTTTAAATTGTAGGAGCTTTGAAATGTCTTGCTACATCCCTCAAAAGTACATCGGAAAGTATATTCCCCGCTGTGAGTCTTGAGATGAGTCTTTAAATTACCAACTGTTGTGTACGTTCTTCTACATCCGCTGTAGGTGCAGCCGAATCGTTTGCAACGCGATGTCGGTGGAGTAGAATGGTTCTTTTCGATGACAACTTTTCTCGTTCTTTTTTCTTTATCGCGATCTTCCCCTTTTTCATCCTCATTCTCGCAGGTTCGATTCATATTGCTATTGTTCATTACTAGAGTTTAAGCATTTTCCATTGTGGGATTTTTATTTCGACAAACTGCCAGCCATCTTGATAGCGTCACTATATAGGGAGACTGAGTAGAGACTGGGCTGAGTAAAAGAAAAGTACATGATAATCCCGGTGGGGATTGGCTTTGCTGGCAAAAGAAGATGAATTTTCTTATACATAACTTGAAAAGTAAGTACAAATATCAAAAAATTGTTATGATATTTCTACAAAATTAAAAAATATTTGTGTTTTTGTTTTGATTATAATTATTTAACACTCAAAAAATAAGCTGTTCGTATCAGAAACTTAAGCCAAACTCAGGGGGAATAGGCAGAGTTTCGATTGTGACCAATTGTGCTACTGCGCAAAACGTTATTGTGCAAAGTTGTAGCTAAACTTTCGGTTGCCTTGTTTTGTTTTGCTAAGTATTTATACTACTGTTTGCCTTTCAACTGGGATTATGGAACCTGAAATGAAAACAGAAGAAAAAAGCTCTTCACAAACACAGCAAGTGAGTCTGGTATTTATCTCATTTCTTTGATTAAACACTTGAAACATTCTAAACTCCCGCCATTTTTGCTCTGTACCCAGACGAACGGTGCTTCGCCTCCACCACCGGAAATGAACGGCCTTAAAAAACAACAGAGTATTGAAGGTGCAACATCCCCTTCTAAGCAAATGAAAGCAGAAGCAAATTCGGCAAAAGCTCTAAAGAAAAATCCCAAATCAAGCAAGGAGCAGAAGAAAGCTAAAGAGGAAGAAAAAAGATTAAGTAAGCTAAAAGTACTTTTTCATGTTATTTGTCAATTACAACAAACGTTTTCGCTTTTGATAAAATTTGGTATGATCTATTCTGTTTATTTTTAGAGATAAAATTTATGTCAAAGTTTTGTCTTTATTTAACAGAACTTCTTCTACGCGGGTATCAAAACATCGAAGATCCAGCAGCAAAACTCGAAGCTCTTGGTCGAAGATACCTACAGTTGGTAGGGCTTGTTAATTAACAATTGTTATTTAGTGTTGTGACATTTGACTTAATTCTCGCCCATTGTAACAGCAGCACGTGAATTTCCTAAAGCTTAAAAAGCACACACTTTTTTGGATTCATTGTAAACTAGCCTAGAATTCATCAGTTGAATGTTTCCCTTCGAACTTGTGGCAGAAACATTTTTTGCCAACTTCTTCATGAATTTCAAAACTAATCATACGACAAAAACATTATAATCAATTTGGTTTCAAACACATTAGATTTTTAGATAAAGTTATTAATGCTTCCAAAACTAAAAATTCAAAACTATTTCTTTTTCCGCAAAGTTTGTTATGTAATTAACTTAATGCATTTAATCATGACAATTAATTCAACATGGTAATTAATAAAATGCTGTTAAAACATGTTTCTAAAAAGTAAAATCTAGAGATAGTTTACTCATTACTGGTACAACGAACCACACCTATTCAATAGGCTTGTCAACAGCCATCTTTAAATAATTTAAGGTTTTTAAAATTCCGTTTTTTATCATCGTGATTGATTTGACAATTTCCTTTGTTCCAATGTACTAGGCTGTAAGTTATTGTAAATGCAATATAGCATTTTAACGACTTACAGCTGTATTCGCAAATGCACAGTAAATTTTTTTTAGTTACTGACCCTATCAATTTAAAAATAATTTTTGTGTAACTTAAATTTTTTAAGCCAAAGAATTTTCTTTGCAGTTAGGAATATTGAATGTAGGTTGTTTTCTTCCTTTCTTTTCTATTTTATTTAAAGCCTTGATTAGCATCTTCTTGTGTTGTAGCCAAGCTTTTATTTTTGTGATTATTTGTAATTAATAGTTAATTGTCTTGTCGTTTGGTGGTTGCAATAACTTTGACCTGCCGTACTTTGCCGTACTCCATGCCTAAGTTAATATGGAATGACACACAAAATTTGGTTTAAAGGCCCTAAATAAGAATGGTGACAATGAGTCTGTGATTATGCATTTGGAAAACCAGCTTCGAATTTTTTAATTCGAGCAGAATTTATGCACTATCGTAACAAATACATTTACTTGGTTTGGGTAAAATATGGGTGTTGGTGCTTTCCAGAATCAACTAATAAAAGTTCTATTATTGAAATAATATCTTTGTTCCTATTAGTTGCCATTATATTGTCAGATTACATGTAGATTGTTTAAATCATAATTTTCCATCAGCACATTTTGATAGTGATCTGTCTTAATGGGTGGCAACACCTGAATTGTTCTTCAGTTGGTGTCTAGGGTTTAATGAAACCCAAACCAAGTAGAATTTTAGAATTGTGCACAATGTATGTATCCATTGAACCAACATTTATCAGATCAATGATTTAAAAGTTTTTGACTGCATTAAAGTTAGGTCTGCACCAATATATTTTTGGGGCGAAGGAGTTTAATTTGTGCAAATTTTGATAACCAGTTTTGGGCGAAAAACTCAAGCAAAGAAAAAAACAAAACATCCCAAAATGTACTTGGTATATGTATATCATATGATAATCCCCATAATTCAGAGGTTTCATTAAGGTCTGTGACAGGCTGTGAAGATGAATTTGCCCAACTGCAAAAGAACAAAATACAAGAATTACTTTCCCATGATTTTTTAATGTGTCCTCATCCAAAAAGTCTTGTAGATAGATACCTGACAGTTCAATCCAGATGCCCTCCTGCTCCAGATTATAATGAAACCCCTGATAATTATCTAATTTGTTAAATATACAGTGATAGAAGCAGTTTTATTCCTTGTAGGATAATTATTTTCAGTTGTACAGTACCAGTTATGATAATTCAGTTTGGCATACAGTGTAAGAACATTTTAATTAATCCCAAGCATTGACAGAAATAGATTTTGATCTCACTTTTTAATTTTTTGTTTTGAGAATTCATACAAATCAAGACTTTAAATTGGTCATGTCTTGATGAAAATGGAAGTGTGAATGCACTCTGGGACATGCCATTTTAATCCTAGCTAATGCAAATACAAAACTTAAAAGTGTTAATCAGGTTTTTGTTTTTAGTGTCGGGAGCCATAATTTGTTATAAGCTTGTGGCATAGTTTGTGCAAACAAGATAACAAACTATTAATACAAATGAAGCATGCATGATAAAACAAGGTTGTTCAGCTGTAAATCAAGCTAATAGCTTCAGTTGCATAGTTTGATATCTTCTCTGCCGGCTGCATACTTTCATTACTTCAAAAGTCACTGTTATGTCAAGTAGCATCAAAAAATCAACAATAAAACAAACATGTATAACAAATGTAAAACCTACACATGGCTATTTTTGAATCTTAACCCTTTCACTTCCAGTTGAATTATTACATTCTCCCTACCTGAACCCATACTTTTCATTAAGCATGTTTGAGAGAATTTCACTTTTAATCATCTTTACGGTTATTAACCCTTTCAGTTCAAGTTGAATCATTAAGTTCTCTCAACTTGAGCCCATACTTTTCATTAATAAGCATTGTTTGAAAGAATTTCAATTCAAATCTTCAGTAGACTGTTTTCCATGTTTATCAAATCTCTTTTTCTCATTACCCAATGCCTTATTTTGTTTTTGTTATATATAAGGAGAAATAAAGTGTTAATAGCTGATTGGGAGTGACAGCATTAAACAAGATGCCATAAAAGCTATCAATATAATCAAAGAAATACAATTATTAATAATATCTCTATAACTAGTTGTTGCAGTAAGCAAGTGGAATGCTGCTTGCATGTTGTTTATTTTTAAAAGCCAGATATCTTGACATTGCTCATGAAAAATATTGCAAAGTTGACAAAGTTTATTTCATTTGAATTTCACATTACAGGCAGATAAACAATGAACATGCGTATCTGAGGCACACTGTATGAGATGGAATGCTCGTTTTCGTTTACCGCTGGTCATTATACTGAATGACCCTCGGAAACTGCTAAAATCTATTGTTCAATGGAATCCAATGAAAGCTGCCTTGTAGCAAAGGCAGCTCATCTCTGTCAAGATTAATTTAACTGCTCACCTGACGGCTCGCAGTAATTTCTTACTTACTATTTCCTATAAAAGTTCTTTGTCATCACTACCCATGTATATTAAATCTGCATGCTGAGTGTTTCTACTTTAAATCTAAGCTTCTACAGTAACTTATCTTTTTAAATTAGCATATCAGCTTTAGAGAATTTTATTGTACTGGTAGTTATATTATTTTACTTTTTAGGTAGTATATATATATGTGTGTGTGTGTATAAATATGTACTATATATATAGTGCATATTTAAAAAAATTGAAGCTGTAATATTGTTTTCTTTTTCATTTTTTTTAATTTGAAATTTTGATTGTTTAATACAGTTTTAAAGTTTTCTGAAGCCATTACTTTTTTCTGCTTTATAAAGCTAGAGGGTTTTAGTAATTCTGTGGTTTAACTCTTGAGTACATTTAATTTTTCAGTCATAAAATTTTGGGGTTGATTACAGTATGATAATACATTAATTATGTTTTTAAATTTTATCTCAAATCAGGCATCTGATAACAGAATAGTTGAGGCAAAGAAAGAAGAGCTTGATAAACAGAATGATAAGGTAAGGAGACATTTGGATGCACAAAAGGTTAATGAAGAACTGAATTCTAAAACAAACCTATTCCTATTAGTAATACAGTCAACTAGATCAACTGTAATGTTTCTGATTACAGCTTAAGCCCAATTACTTTGTAATTGAGTTTCTAAACTTAAGAAATAAGGAAAAGTCTAATTAAAAATGGTTTAAAATTTTTATTTACTGTATACCATGGCTGCTGTGGGCGGGCACGGTTGGTGCAGTTGGTAAGATCTCTGCTTTCCAGTAACAAGGTTCCCAGTTCAATCCCAGCAGCTTGCCGAGATTCGAATAGTTACATGTGATTTTCTTTTCCGCCTGAGCCAACTCAGCTTTCCATCCTTCTGGGGTAGGTTAATGAGTACCAGCACATGCTGGAAGCTAACCTGCGATGGATTAGTGTACCATTTAGGGGGAGTCAAACACTCTCATCTGCTTAAAATTGTACAGAAACCAGAGACCCATGGGCCCCTAGGCTCGTATAAGGATTTAGCTTAAATGGCTGCTGTACTGGTGATGGTGTGAATCCCTTTTCTTTTATAATGGCCCAAACCAGCACAGTAATTTTGTTTTAAAATCTTTTTTATGTGGGGGAAAATGCGATTAGCTTCCTAGTAGCAACAAAGTGTAATCTTTGGATACCACTAGCTTTGAAAATGTGGTAAATATAATCATCTGTTCAAATCCATGCCATATTGAGACGGCTGATTCATGACCATTAGCATTTTGGTGCACACAATATTTGCACTCGGTGGTCCAAATCTATGGTAACTCGTCAACTAGTGGTTGCAATAAGTTGTACTGGTCTGTCCTTCTAGTGCTTGGAGCATGAACACATCTACCAAGACACGAAACCAATTTTATTTGGGTTAATGAGTTTTCAAACATTATTTTCATCCGGAAATATAATCATCCAAAACTTCAATCTTTCAGATTTTTTCGCGATTATTTAAGGTATCTACCAAAAGCTTACAAGTGCGTTGTATATTGCTTTCTATTAGCTATCAAGGCAGACAGACCAGCTACAGTCGGAGCTGAATCGAATGACTATGGCTAAAGGAAAACTTGAGAGTTTGTGCAGAGAACTTCAGCGGCACAGTAAACTTGTCAAGGTAAATAGTTCATATTTTTAATGAACATCTGTATAAGGATGTTAGAAGTTAAATATTTATAAAGAGAAGAATTAAAAGAAGTACTGGGTCCTTTTTCGAAGGAAATTCCCATTTCAGAAATAAAACCCGTTCCACTAAATTTATTTAATAGAGCCATTAGTTATAAGGTTAAGAGAAAAAATCTGAGTCCCACGTGGTACAGTATTTGAACCCACGACCCACCGTGATCGACTTGTTGAATGTTTCACAGAAACACTGAGTTGCTACTGAAGGGCAAGAATTATTTTTTGTGTCTCGATTGAATCTATTTCCTTTGCTACACTACACAAGCAAGTCATGACTGACACTACATAGTAAAACTCTGACACTAACAGCATCGCTCTGACACACTAAGGCATAAGATGCAAATATTTATCTTTGCTTACTGTATATACTGTTAGTAGTGGCTTTGACTTTTTATCTGTATCAAAAATGTGAAGATTTTAATTAAGATTGAAGTTAATGTGATGAAATAGATTATTATTCGTCGTTGCTGTTTGTTAATAAATTAACTATTTTTCTTTCATCGCCCGAAGAAGACTAGCAGTAAGCGGTCGAAAAGTCGCGAACAATATCAAAGTGTCTTGTTGTGAGATAAAAGAAAAATAGTCAATTTATCAGAGATTGAATATAGTTTATGCTGTCCTTCAGTAGCATGTTGTAAAATAGTAAAGATATATAAATTTCGATAGAGGCCTAAAGCTACTGTTAAAAGATATTAAAATTTTAAAAATGGTAAAAGTTCTATAGTCAATTAATGTTCCGAGCATTCGCCGGTCTACGGCATCATCAGGGAAAGATTGAAGTTTTTTCAATTTTTGTGAGAATGGCTGCGTGTGACCACTCTTCTTTTAAGGCAAAAAATAACTCGTGTTGTTGCGTTCGATGTTAGGAGAACGCAATCATAATCTTGCGCAGGCGGAAAAAATCTCGATTTTGTGGTTGATCCAAATCGACGCCATCTTGGATTTCTCCGAGGGGGTCTGAGTTCCATTCCTGAGCAGGCGGAAAAAATCTCGATTTTGTGGTTGATCCAAATCGACGCCATTTTGGATTTCTCCGAGGGGGTCTGAGTTCCATTCCTGAGCAGGCGGAAAAATTCTCGATTTTGTGGTTGATCCAAATCGACGCCATCTTGGATTTCTCCAAGAGGGTCTGGTACGTTTCAGCCAATACGGCATGTGAGCTTCCCATGAAATTACAAAACAGTTTATCATTTGACTTTTTGTTTGTTTTTACTGTTTTTACAAGGACTAAGTTTAATCCCTCTACCAGAGTGCTAGAAAAACTGCCATCCTATCCAACTTTTAAACTATCGAACGCACTTCACTAATCTATGATTACTGCTAGTTTTATAGATAATTCTGGATATGCATAGATTTTTAAATTTATGATAGTCTTTCAAATTAGTAGACTGGCCGGAAGATCAAAAGTCTAACCGCGTTCATCACATGGGAAACTGGGAAGAGGAAATAGTCATGCAGACAGATCGAGAAAGAATGGGGACAAGTTTTCGCTCCAGCCCGCGCACCATTTCATTTTCTCTGGTTCTCCTTTGATGAACATGCTTACATTTTCGATCTCCCAGCGAAGTAAGAAACTGTTTTGTGAAAAATCAAGCGAAAAGCTTTGTCTAAAACATGAACAAAGCTTCCTTTAAAAACAAAAATATAAAGAAATGTTGCTTACGAGCAAGGCGCAGAATTACTTGAGTGAACGTAAAAATTTCCAGGGTACGAACGACCACGTCTCTTCGTGTCATGATGCATCTTTAGTTTGGTAGCGTTATTCAGTCTCTTTAATGTCTGCTCGGCCAACAGGTAGTACGTAGCTGTCACGTGATCATAAGTATTCTCCTCAAGACACCTGCAATATAAAGATATTTGTTGAGAACTTTAAAGATTTATTAGAAGTTTCTACCCTTTCAGTCCCAGTTGAATTATTTTAAGTTCTCCCAACTTGAACCCATAGTTTTCATTAAACATGTTTGAGAGAATTTCACTTTTGATCTTCAGTAGTTTGCTTTGATTGATCAATTCTCATTTTCCTATTACCAAATGTCTTATTTTGTATTTGTTATGTAAGGAGAAGTTGAGTGAACACATTGATAACTATTTAGGAATGAAAGGGTTAAACGCCTGGTTAGCCTAAGTAGTGAGTTGCCAGTCTATTGTGCTATCGAGGCTCGGGTTTGATTCCTGGCAGGACCAGCACAAGGGGTCTCATAATTGAGAAGAAGGTACTGCCTTTGCTCTAACATTTGCAAATGGTTAGACTTTCTTGCTTCCTTGGATAAGGCTGTTGAGCCATAAGCGCTCAGAGACACACCTGTGTTTATGTGTGTGTGTGTGTATCCATCTTGCCATTAGGTTGTTTTTAGATGAATTTCAGACTTATAACCATGAGATTAAAAACGAATACGGATCTTTCTATAAAAATATGGCAATTGAATTGATATCAATGGTTACCTTTTTAAAAAGTGCAGCCGCCAAAAGGTGACTAGGAACACTTTTTATTAAATTAAATGACAATCAATTTCTAATGAACAAAAGAAAAATATTTATTAAAAAAAAAACAAGAAAAAAAATTATTTTAAAAAAAGAAAACAAATAAAAAGAAAAGAAAAAAAATTATTTTAAAAAAAGAAAAAAATTTATTTAAAATATATATTTTGTTTTACCTCTTAACTGTTTCTCTATCAGCAATGCTTCCCAGTTCCATCTTGTTTAGAACTTCGATATGCTCCTCAGGGGTAAGGGGTAAAGCTGATACTAGTGGAACTGGGGTGGGGAGCAAAGGTGGGTGTCCAGATTGTAACCACTTGTCATTCATTATGTCTTCCAATGCTGCTCGCTTCTCTGGCTCACGTTTGAGCATTTTTGATATTAACCTAATGTCCCATAAAAATATATAGTTTAAATCACTGAAATAAAAGATTATTTCAAAAGTTAGAAAAGAGCAAATTTATAAATGGACCAAGGTCATTCGACCAGGCATCTACAGACTCTGTAAAATGTTTGTTGATCTTTATAGTTTTACTTTGTCATTTAAGGAGGCTAAAACTAGGGTGTGCTGTTTGATATTAATTTTGTTGGCAAGTGACCAAAAAATTCACCTAAACTAATAGAGGACTGTGAGCAATTTTTTTGCAAGTGGTGTTAAAAAAACCACTACAAGGACAGTGCACTGATGACATTACCAGTAATTTTGCTCTCAGTAATGGGATATGGTTATAAAGATAAACTCAGGTATAGTAGCATTAACAAGCCACAATATTGCATACTATGATCATGTTGGTAGCAAGCTTCACTCCTTTAAACTACCATAAAAATAGTGAGGCTGATGGCTAGCACCAATGGACAGCTGCTTTGTGTAGTAGAATGCCAGGGTTTGCCCCTGAGCAAGCTAACTACTTTCACCATCTCATATTAGCAGATGTCTTGAGATTTCTAGGCTTCAACAGAATGGAATAAAAAGCAAACAGGCTCAGGTTTCCTAAATGAACATAAGTAATGAAGTGCAGTACTAGTGCTTGAGGGATGTAGCTATAAAGCTAGCAAGCTAAACCTTTTGGAGCCTCATGGCCCATAGAGTTGGTACTTATCTGCGGTTTCCGCAGTGTTGAGCAGATGAGAGTCTGACTCCCCCTGGACGGGACACTAATCCATCGCAGGTTAGCTCCCAGCAAATGCTGGTACTCATTTACCTACCCCGGAAGGATGGAAAGCTGAGTTGGCTTAGACGGAAAAGAAGGTCACGCAAAGATTCAAATCTCGGCAAGCTGCTGGGATCGAACTCGGGACCTTGTGACTTGAAAGCCAAGATCTTACCAACTGCGCCAACCACGACCGCCCAATAATAACTAGAACACCGTAAAAGTCGAATATTGAATGTCAAAATGTTTATAAATACAAAAAACAAATAAAAAAAAGAACAAGTACAAAAAAATTTAAGTGGAATAGAAAAAAAAGCAAGGTGTATGCAAGAAAGTTGAATATTGAGCATCAGAATAATGAAGGTCAAATTTGAAAACTATGACAACGAGCACATACTAGTTTAAAGACAAATAGCATATATATGTCATACAAAATTGAGAGCTTTAAATCTTGACCTTAATTGTACGTAAATAACCTTTTCCACTCGAGCTGACACGGTACATAGGTGAGCATTTTTAGGGTATTCATAGAATGAACTGAACATAAAAGGTTTCAAGAAAAAGAAATCTGTTTATCGAAACCGTAAATTAAAGTAGAAGCGTAACGCTGTTTCTTTTTCACAACTAATACCTTTGATTTAAAATATGGCAGATTAAGTCCCACTTGATGACAAGCTTTAAAGGGTAATACGTAAAACTCTATTAATGGCCATAAACAACCAGGTTCATAAACCAAGCTTCATCAAAAACCAAATACCAAAACCAGTTGTCGAATAATTGCCCAAAGTTTAGATCTCCCGATGATGAAAAGTAATTGCTTGCTGTTTGTTCTCAGTTGCAGAGTTCTTCAATAAAGATTTGCTCAACACTGAACAGTTGCTGCAGAAATTAGCCAAGTTGGAGAGAGGGGGTGTTTAACTTCTTTTTGTCAGGGATTCATTCCATAGTTATGGCTAATCAGATATCTATTCAAAATATGACGGAGAATTCTTGGTTTTCACACAATCTTATGAGACACAACAAAAAGAATAGAAATGGCGGCCATGATGGTGCCCCAAACAATAGACATGGCGGCCATGATGGTGCCCCAAACAATAGAAATGGCGGCCATGTTGGTGCCCCAAACAATAGAAATGGCGGCCATGATGGTGCCCCAAACAAAAAAAATTATCATAATTCTATTGTTTAAGGAAACCAAAATGGCCGCTATGACATAAGGTGAAAACAATCTATAGTCAAATTTACGTTCCTGAAACACAATCAAGTTTTACGATAAAAGTTATCGTTCATAATAGGAGTTGCCACCACTACTTTTTCTAAGAATCCTGATTTATGGATTCAAAAGTTGTATCATTAGTTTAGGTTTTAAATTGAACTCTTATCTTTTATGATTTCCTACTTTGAGTTGTAAGGTACTGAAGGAGACTGCAAACTTTGATATCTGCGCATTTACATAAAGTGCAACATAACGTAACATTAAACTGGCAAAACCGGTATTTACTAGCTCTGATTTCAGAGAATCTCACCAGCCCTGGTGAATATTTAAACACCAAGGTACAGAAGGAGACAGAAAACTTTGACATGAGCGCATATACATGTAGTGCAACACAACCTAACATTAATGTGGCAAAACTGGTATTACTAACTCTGATTTCAGAGAATCTCACCAGCCCTGGTGAATATAAACAATAAGGCACTAAAAGAGACTGCAAACATTGACAACAGCGCATATACCTATAGTGCAACATCATCTAACATTAAACTGGCAAAACCTGTATTACTAGCTCTGATTTCAGAGAATCTCACCAACCCTGGTGAATATGAACAATAAGGCAATGAAGGAAAAACGTATAAATGCTTACCTCGAGATCATCTGATGCAATTTTACCAGTTGTGTTTTGGCTATTTGTTCTCCTCCGTAAATACTTCTGTAAATCCAAGGAGCCTATTTCATCTTTTGAGTAGTTCACCAAAAAATTGGTGAGTTTCTGCCACCGTTGATACGTTCCTTCCCAAGCCTACAGCATAAATTAAATTGTTTTTAAAAAAAATACTATCTGCTAAAAGATGAACCATTTGAATTTGAGGTTGAGACACACGAGTACGGTTTTAATTGAGATTTCTTGAATAAAGTTTGATAAAAGATTTGATATTCACTGTGCTTTCAAAGCCGTACACTTCTGGTGACCCGAAGGTCAATTACATATTGGAAAAATTATCGACCCTTGGGTGATTTGAAACCCGCCACCCGAGGGCTTTGGTAAGTTAATTCTACACGGGACTGCAGGAATGAAAGAAAACAAAATCCTAAAAAAGAGTCCCCAAACTAAGGGAAAAAATTATGCAGCATTCTTCCGGGGAAAAATACATGTGCTGGTTCACCTTTGTGAAGAAAAAATTCTTCCTTAAGACTGAATATTACAAATCCACTAACCAAAAAAATTTATCGAATAGTCCGCCCTTAACCAAAGTGTAAACAAGGAAAACGTATGATTCATTAATACATTTTATTAAATTTTCAACCTCGAATATTGCGTTTCTAGCGTTCTAATTGGTTCGCTCAATCTCGGTTATCAGCTCATATACCGAATGGCCATATATGGAAACTAACAAAAAATCTCAGTTATCAGTTTATTAAAAGATTTGTTATTATTTTCAAGTATCGAATGGTTTGAAAATCTCATGAAATTTAATAAAACAATTACTCCATTCGCGCTTGTTGGATATGAGGTTCACGGTGCTACGCTCCTCGTTGGCTATTGACAATCTCATATCCAACACGCACTCTTGGAATTAATGTTAAATATACATACAGTTCCTGTCACGACGTTTATCTCAAATTAAATTTAAGGTCAAAATCTCTTCAGTCAATATTATGTAAAAGAAATGCTAATGTTATAAAGTTATCAGTGCAAATTAACCCAACGTTAAATTCTACCACTAGATTTTGATGTTTATTATGTTCCAGTCACGATTTTTTTAGTTTCCTTGAAGCATTGAGATACTTCATGTTAGCTACAACAATCATATAAATGTTACAAATACGCGGATCCTTATTTACACTTTCCCTTCATTATGACATGTGTGCCAGTTTCTAATAAGGTTACAAAAACTAAAGCACTGTATTTTTAAGAGTGTCTGGTGTTCTCTAGCTATATAGACCGATCATTGTTTACAGTTCCCCTTCATTAGCATATGAGCGCCAGTTTCTAATAAGGTTACAAAAACTAAAGCACTGTATATTGAGAGTGTTTGGTGTTCTCTAGCTATATAGATGGATCATTGTTTACATTTCCCCTTCATTAACATGTGTGCGCTAGTTTCTAATAAGGTTACAAAAACTAAAGCATTGTATATTGAGAGTGTTTGGTGTTCTAAAGCTATATAGACGGATCATTGTTTACACTTCCCCTTCATTAGCTTATGAGCGCCAGTTTCTAATAAGGTTACAAAAACTGAAGCACTGTATATTGTGAGTGTTTTGTAAAATAAACATCATCTGAAAATATGAATGCGTTATTCTAAATACTAATGCTGTTGTCTAACAGAGAATTTACTGAGAACATATGGATAATTAACGGTTTCGCAAGCCACTAAGCTGTTTTGATTACTTTGCAACCGACTTATTTCAGAAACTGCTTGAATAAGGTCTCATCTCTTTGTTAGTTCGACAAACTTTCTCAAGTTTTAGACTCAAATCCTATTCTAATATTTTTGTTCGTTAGCTATCTAGAGTTGTATGCTAATGAAGCAGAACATAAACAATGAAAGTCAGTAGAGATTCACAAATACATGTTTGGCTTTGTTACAACAGAAATGCTAAGATGTAAAAAACGTAACTTTCCTATCCTGCAATTTTTTAATGATAGACTTGCATTATTACTGGTCTCATTTCAATTACTTCCCAAAATACCAAAGGCAAGTTTACCTGGACATTACCAGGAGTCTGTCTGTCTAGTTTTCTCAAGAGTACCATCACTCGCTTCTGGAGAGCAGCACGTCCTAACAAATGCAGATCAAATATATCTTTTACTTTAGTTTAAAAGTATTTATTGTGCGTGAAAACAGTTCTTTATTCATTCTAATCTACCTCTAGGCTGATTGCTATAATACATGACTTAACATATTTTCATTTATAAAATGGTTGGCAGCGGCAACAAACAAGACTTTTCTTCACAGTATTTTCAAGGGTAATACTCACACCATCTATGGCCTTACAGTAATAACCATATTAGTGGTTTCAAGTTAGTTAATAGCACGTTTGTGCTTTCTATACATAAAAATATAGGTCAGTGCTCGACCTTAGCGGTAGTCCACTAGTCCTGGACTAGTGCAAAATGCCTCTGGACTAGTGGAAACTTAGAAC
>JAOTRI020007343.1:0-19188 GCA_028564885.2 Zoanthus sanctaehelenae | reverse complement strand
CCAATTGCAAAGCGAGCTTTACTGCAACATATACGGAAGTAAAAATGTATGACGTATCAGTGTCTAAGGAATCTTTCAGGCTTCAGCTTCCTTGGTAGTGTAGTACTGACGCACCCTTGAACGGAGTGGCTACCAAAAGTTGATGGTTTAATATAAACAGTTGGCTTTGTATAGGCTTCATCTTACATTACAGGCAGACCACTCTGTGTTTTCGTGTTTTAATAGAATGAAATTGTTTACATAAAATGAACTGAACTATTAGACCTATGAATGAATTCTCAGCAAATTCCATACGGCCTAAATTATATACGCGGCTTTCCAAATATCGCATTAAAGTTAAGCGAAACGTTAATTGACTCATCTGCCGTGTTTTTTCGCCTTCCTGAGACATTCAAAGCAACCTTTTTGTCAAATTACAACTAGACGGTCGTACGCCGCAACCTCCTCCACTTCAAACTAGCGTTAACGCCAGAGATACCGAAAGTCTCGCACATTCGCACAGTTATATGAAAAACACAGAAGAACCGTTTCAGATTTATTGTATATATTTATACTACTATTCCTATTGATCCACATATTCAGTTGCAACTGTTGTACATTTTATGAATGTTTCAACAATACTGTACAAGGATGAACAAAAAAATTTAAGCCTCTCAGAGCCATAAGAACAAATTTTAATTTTCTTTAAAGAACAAAATCAGGCTGAAGCAGCTAAATAATTTGGAACTGAATGAGCCTTGATAAATTTTTCTGGTTCTTATAAAAAAGTGTGTAAATGTGCCATCTTCAGTGTAGACTGCAAAAAGGTCTCTTCTTTCGCCCTCCTATGGAACTACATATTCCCCCGCATGAGCCTCGACATCGTGCACTCGCCCAAGGCCGTCCGGAAATACGAATAAGGCCTTTTTTGTGACACAAAAAGACAAGGAGGAAGTCTGTTTAATATTAGCGGACCTAAAAAGCCGGAGATTTATGTACCAAAGCGGGACTGAGGGAGAACGGGAGATGAAGCAAAAATGCGTAAGTCTCCCGCCAAAAGCGGGATAGTTGCATCTATGGATTTTGCTATTCATGGTGTGGTCTTTCTGTCAATATTTTGTATGTATGAGAAATAAGTTGCTTGTACTCAGGCTCTCTCGGTATGAAATCCGGCAATGACAGGATTCGAACCCACGACCTTCCAAACTGACCGGGTGGACGCTCTATTCACTTATCACCTACAAGGACTCAAACCAGTGCCGAATATTATTATTTAGAAATTTTTGGTTATTTCTCCCTCAAAATGTTGTTAATTCTGTTCTTTCTTCTAGCAGCTGAAGTTGAAAAAAAGCATAATAAAAAAAATTTCCACACTCAAGGCATTGCAAAACCATGAATGTGCTTCTCGAGCTGACATTTTATAAAAAATAGAAACACAGTACAGAGAAAGTTCAAGATTTACATGTTTCACTTGTTTGAGTTTAGAGATGGTTTATCTAGCGGTATCAGCTTCCTTGATCCTTAATTCATATTCAGTAGAGGCTTTGATCTAGTATTTCAAAACTATTAAAAAAGCTAACGAACGGCACTTTAGGTGACTCAGAAAGATGCTTATAGATGCTGGAGGTTCTTTTGCTAGCGAGGTGTCCATTCACCCGTGTGGAGAAGTGACGACTCCAGAAACCGTACAGTGATTTCAAAAGTGGTGGGGCCACGAGACTTGTACTAAGAGGCGGACCATCTTGCATGGGAGTGATATTCCAGTGTTTCCTGGCTGAGTTACAGACGAAATGTTCAATTGGCGTTAAGCTCGTAAAGATTTTCGAATTAGTTTCTCAAAGCTAGCGGGTATTTCTTCGATGAGCTATATCAATATTGAGTGAACTGATCTTTAAGCTAGAATTTTATGGACTCACAAAATACACGTTTGATATAACCCGAGATACAAACAAAATATCATACATTCACACTAGCAACATAGGCGGGCACGCAAGGAGACCTACGTTTGTTATTTTCAACTGAACTCAAACATTGGCGGATATGGTTGGCGCAGTTGGTAAGATCTCTGCTTTCCAACCACAAGGCCTCTAGATCGATCTCGGCACTTTGCCGGGATTTGAAAATTTGTGTGACCTTCTTTTCCGCCTAAGCCAACTTAACTTTCCATCCTTCCGGGGTAGGTAAATGAGTACCAGCGTCTGCTGGGAGATAACCTGCGATGGGTTAGTGTCCCGTCCAGGGGGGGTCAAAGACTCTCGTCCGCTTAACACTACAGAAACCGGAGATTAGCGCCGGCTCCATGGGCCACTGGGCTCGAAAGGATTTAGCTTAGCTCAACACATAATAATTGTTCATCTATGGATGGTTAATTGCTCTTGATATAAATTAATAAGAAAAAAAATATATTATTAATTTATACCTTTGAAATGAAATAGAATACAAAAAACTTTGCACCTTACGTGGACCCATTAAGATATCGAACTAGTTAATGTTGTGTATAAGAAAGTTTCATTTAATCAGCTGCTTTAAATTTGCCAAAATGACGATCTCAGTTACGAATTGACAAAAGGTTAATGACGATTTTCTGTAAGGTCCAAATTATGGGTTTTGATTTTGTTTGCAACGCGAGCACGGTGAATGGTTTATGTTAGTTCCTCAATGTATTCATGCAGCACCTTCAGTGATAGGTAGGGAAAAGACACTATTGGGACCAGCCAGGAGCCATAACTAGGAGCAAGCAACTTCCATAATAGACCTATGTCACGACGTTTTTTGATGGCTTTAAGTAGGAAATTTCAATAGAAATTTCAGTCCCGGAGGAATCAGACAATTCATACAAATTAACAGCGATGTTATTGATCAATTTTGGACTCATGCCATTGGTTTGAATTCGCAATTTAACTGAACTAAAAATAAGTCGGTTCGTAAAAACGCCGTGATATAGAACATTGAAATTGGTCTCTCCTTCCTATGAGCTCCTGGACCAGCTGAGTGATTTAAGTTTTTAATGCGTGGATTTGCGATCATCTATACTTGGACAGGAGTTAAATGTCTTTGGGCGAAAAAGTGGTGGGGCTAAAGGCCACAGCTCACAAGCTGCACGGTTCCTGGACTCGTCTCCTGTACAGGATAAATTTCTATTCCTTCAGAACTTTTCTTTTTCACTGTTACATTTGAATTTACAAAAAAAAATTCTTAACTTGTGTTTATATCAATTGTTTAAATTTGGTAATTCTCTGTATCTAGCCAACGCCAGGCGATTTTTTTTTATCATTTAATTTTCTGTGGGCCGTCATCTTGAAATGTGGCGTGTATTCGTTGACAACACTGTAAGATGGAGGCCATCAAGAAACTCAGGATCAAAATTAACATTTAACGTAACTGAGCTGCTGATGGAGGCACAAGTTAAGCAAGCTTATATCTGAGAGTGATACTGTTGGACACTCTTGAAGTGATCATGAATCTTTATTTTAGAAAACTCGTTTGGCTTTAAACTGTGCTTAGTAGTAAAACAGCCGCAAGATATAATTTAAAAAAATAAAGAATCAGAGTATGCAAATCTAATTTTTTTACAAAGGATTTTAAGATTACTATTTTTATGTTTCTCGGTTTTGAGCCAATAGTTAGTTCAAAAAGGTTTCCAAGCCTGTTAAATTTTGTTGATAAATACCATTAGAACATTTATAGACATTCTTCGCGCACTTTTTATAATACGTGAGCGTGTGTCTATAAAAGAAATAATTCGTGCGCAGCGTGTGTCTATCAGGTTTTATTAAATTTTCAACCTCGAATATTGCGTTTCTAACGTTCTGGCCCAGTTGTTCAAAGGCTGGTTATGTTTAACCCTCGGTTAAGCAAAAATTCAAACACGAATTTCTTCTTTAAGAAAAGATAAACGGTTATTTATGAAGACTGTTTGGATTTTTTTAGGAAAAGTCTTGTGAATCCCAAAATTACATCTAATACCTCTCCTTGTAACATTGGAAACAAGATCGTGGGTTAAAAATTTAACCTTGGGTTAGTGCTAATCGGCTTTTGAACAACTGGGCCCTGATTGGTTCACTCAATCTCGGTTATCAGCTGATACTGACCGAATGACCATATACGATGGAAACTAATAAAAAGTCTTGTTTATCGATTTATTAAAAGCTTTTTTGCTATTTTCAAGTATCGAATGATTCGTAAAACTCATGAAATTTAACAAAACAGTCATTCCATTCGCGCTTGTTGGATATGAGATGGAGTTATAGCCAACCCGGCGCTACGCTCCTCTTTGGCTATTTACCATCTCATATCCAACGCGCGCTCTTGGAATATTTGTTAAATAGATGCACTTGAGAAGTTGGGAGAGCACCAGAAAAGTGTTTGAGCAGCACTAGTTGAATTCTTAAACAGCAAATGAAACAATTCCACCAAGCAAGTTTGGCTTTACTCTTTTTGGTGAAACTATTTTATACATATGTAAGAAGTCTTTCTTAATTACTTTGCTTATCGTCAAATATTAAGGTCGACGCACAATTCTGCGAAAACAACGTCCAACAACACAGAAATATGCTGACAAAGTTGTAAAAGAGAAATTTAACTAGCGGTAATTATAAACTAGTTTGAGCAAAGTTGTAAGCCATGCACCGCCTGCACACTGGCGCACAAACATACAGTAGCGATTGAAAAAGAAATTTACTGCTGTACTGATGTATATCCCAGATTTACATTTATTAGCTTCATGTTTTGTTATGAAATTGCGAATATGAGGAAAAGGTACTTATTAACAATTATTCCAAAAGTGGAGCGTTGTGTATGAGATGATCATTGGTCAATGAGGCGCGTAGTGTCTCATTAGCTATAGTATCAGTTAGCACCTCATATCCAACAAGAGTGAAGGGAATCATTGTTTTATTAAAATTCCTGAGTTTTATGAACCCTTCTATACTTGCAAATGACAATAACATTTTATTTTGATTTTTTTTTAGCTTGGCCGCAAATCTTTACACAGTTAGTTTCCATATTTGGTCATTCAGTATATGAGCTGATAACCGAGGTTGACGGGACCAATCCGAACCCTAGATACGCAATATTTGAGGTTGAAATGTAATAAGGGCTCTTTTATGTATCAAAGGCTGAGCTTTATATTATACGCTGATCTTCCGTCAAAACAAAACAAAAGATTTCAAGACATCCTGATTCAGATGCAGAATGTATAAAATTAACCATAACCTGGCTTCCAAACGTTAACTGCATAGTATGTTGTCCCTATACGTTAAAGCAAATTTTGAAATTTTCTGTTTTAACACTATTGAAAATGGAAAGCGCGACATAAGACTCTTTGGCCCATTCATCTGCTCAAAGCTAGGGAACAGCCTTTAATTTTCCAAAATAAGCCATCCTTGGAACCATTTAAAAAAAAACTATGAGAAAATCAAAGTTTAGGGCTCCGTTGAAAACAGTGAAGACTGGTGTGGTTATTGTATGTCCTAAGACAAATATTCTTTCCGGCTCAAGACGGTGCAGGATTTGTTTCTGCCATCCGATGACAGAATTTATTAATATTGTATGACCTTTTGTTTTGCAAGATTGTTTTTTCCTCAGGCATAAACCTGTGCTTATTTGTTTTTTGGTAGTGCCCAAGGGAATGTACATTAAAACTCTCTTGTATTACGTAATATTGTTACTAGTAAGATGTGAAATCACTTTTTAAAAAAGTTGTTTGATATAGGCAGGTTGTTTGTATGTTTATGAATTAGTGCCGACTTTAATGTTTCGTCACTGCGAGTTTTTTTTTATCATATGCGATCATATTTTAATTGTCCTAGTTTTGTAGTTTCACAAGTCGGAGCACGACTGCAAAATATGACTGAAATCAAAACAACATTCCAAATTTTCTTGTAGCCGAAAATTAGGTACTTTAGTTTTATTCTGCAAAAATTTAATTTTTTCTAATATGTGATTTATTCGATTAGAAAGCGCTCATACTTGAGTTTGTCAAATATAGTTCCACGTGTTTTTGTCCTCGTCTCTCGAAATAAATATCCAGTGCAATGCAACACCGATCATATCTGTTGGCATAAAACATTCCGATAGTGAACGATTGAGACTCAAACTCATAACAAATTAGAAGTCTCAAGTCAGTTAGCACACCTGCTGTCTGTGTAGCAATTGATTAGAGAAAGACGACGCTTCTAAAAGTAAAACGTTATATTTCATTCACTGCGATAAATCTCTGCAGCAAAATGGGCTGCACATCCGCGCAGAAATTGATGTTGTTACCTCTGACTTTTCTCACAGTAAGTTCTCGCGAATCAAAACTTCCTCGAGTTAAAAAATTTGAACCTGTACTGGCAAGCAGTAATTAGTAACGGAAAACAAAAAAAGGCGCTATGCATTATTCACAGAAAAACTTTGTATTCAAAAACCGGGTAAAATTTGAGTGGTTTAGGAAGTATCAATAAGGTCTGAAGAAGATTAGTTTTTTTAACTTTATTCAGGAGCAACTATAGGCAGGTGAGCGCCACCACGTGTCGGAAATTGGCCATAAAAAACTTTGCTTACAAATATTTCCCGCCAGTCATGTCTTAACAAAGACATTTCACGATTGAGGAGGGTAGGCAGGGACACAATGTGGCGCCACACGGCTATAAAATAACCGAGATGTTATGTTTACAAACAGCCAATATGCAAACCAATCTTTATGTAAGTTTTAAGTTTATTCAAACTTAGAAAAACTGGGCTCAATCGTTAAATTGTACCTTCAAAATCCAATTTTTTGTAACTTTGAGATCAATTTAAAAATACTACTGGGTTTGGGATAATTTTTAAAAAAAAAACCACTATTTGAATAACACAGCTGTCAGTCTTTATTTGGAAAACAATATATGAACATTAAGTTTGTGTTAAATCATGTTTTGCTTCTGAAATATTGTTTCATCTAAAGGAACGCAATAATATTTACATTACTGCCCAACAGCTACAAATTCCTTTATAGCAGTTATCAATATAAACTCTCTTAAGTATCACTATAATCTG
The DNA here is from genome assembly GCA_028564885.2 of Zoanthus sanctaehelenae. Taxonomy (NCBI): domain Eukaryota; kingdom Metazoa; phylum Cnidaria; class Anthozoa; order Zoantharia; family Zoanthidae; genus Zoanthus; species Zoanthus sanctaehelenae. The sequence continues at coordinate 12,189 of JAOTRI020007343.1, read as the reverse complement.
AATTTTAAAAATTCGCTCGACACAGTTATAACGCACCGTCTTTCGAGCCTAAACTATCTTCTCAGTGATAGAACATAAAATATAATTGATCTAAAAAAGCCGGTGTAGTCTGTAGAAAGTGCTATTTGCCGTGGGCAGAAATTATAGTTACTGTTTAAAACATCTAAATACAACAATTTGTTAGCACGTATTCGTCTATCATGGCTTCAAATTTCGAAGGACCTCAGTTTGCTGTCTCTCGAGCTTTCAAATGTAAACTTTGTTAATGTTCTTCTTTCAACAATCTCTTTTCGGCAATTTGACTTACTTTCTCAGCTTTTCTCCTAACTTTGCATTAACCGCAATTCACAATTCATGTCGGCATACGAAAAGATCGTACTGAAAACTTTGATCAGGTTGAGAACTAACAAAACCACACTGTTGTTTCTGATTGAGCTGTTTTGCACTGTCATGGTGCAAATATTTCTAATTCAGGCAGTTAGTTATGTTTGGCTTTCTTTTTCCATAAGAATTTGTTGCAGTCCATAAATATACTCAACAGCGAGTTGTAAAACTTCAAGTTCCGTAAGGTTTTCAAGCTCGTTACACGGCAGTTTACTTCTAAGCTCTTGAAAAGCGCTCTGTACTCGGGAAAGATCTGAACTTTCTAAAGACTCCAAACTTCCTTCACCCCTTCTTGGAGATGCCAGATTAAACTTCTCGAAACATGTAACTCCTTTTTGTATTTCCATTGTGTTAAATCACTGAAAACGTCCTTGTTATCGAACAGTTTTGGTCGTGTAAAGGTCGACAACAACAAATTAAAGTTTAAGACCTGAGCAAGGTATCAAGAGTGTTTTGACTCTGGGCACAGGCGCGTGAAACTTATTTGTTTGGTTTACTGTATTTGAATCAGGAATACAACCACTCAATTGTGTAATGAAATTCTTTTGTGTCTCTTTATTGACGAAACACATCAATATTGATTTACCGCGATGTTTTCAAGCTAAGCGCTACAAGAAACAAAAGAAACCTGGACTTTTGTAATAACTCAAACTGCCATTCTAACTTCCAGCGTCTCTTAGTGACGTTGAATTCTTGGAGCCTTTAGGAGAAGACAAAAACTAATGTGGACTTGTTTTCACGAGTTGTTGCGATTGTATTAAAACTTAAAAACACCTGTTTCGGCAAATGAGCAGTCAAAGTTATTTTGTTGTTTCTAGTTGTGGAAGTTATTAACCCTTTTCATACAAATGAAGAACAATAGAATCACGACGAACCACTCAAGCGACAGGAAGATAAAGAATAGACATGGACTTTTGGCTATTGCAGCTGTGTTCTTGTTTAAACCCTGGGTTGTTAAGAACAAAACCAAGGAGGAATTTATTTATCGATTGAATTATTTTCCAAATGTATAAACTTACGCAAGACAATAGCACAGATCGTGGGAAAAAACATAGGAGACGTTGAAATTTCAAAGATCATCGACTGTAAAATTCCTAACACGCCAAGTACAAAATAAAACTTTTAGCCTTTGTCAAGAAATTTGAAAAATCGCAACTACTTCGGAAATTTTTTTTTGCTTAGAGAAATTTTGTATTTATTTCCAAATTGTCTGGGTATTGAAAAAATAGACTTAGTCAAAGCACAAGCTTAAGAAAAACACCGGTTAAACTTGAAACAAGCAAAGGTTCATAATTAAATATACATTTAAATGGCAAAATAACTAGCGGTAAATTAGTTAGAGCTGCGTCGGTGTTTCTAAAAAAACAATTTAGTAATGAAAATGTAAATTCTACACAGAAAAAAAGAGAGAATTCAAAAAATGCACTTCCTTTTCCTTTTCTTTGCTAACATTCTTTTATTTCAAATCCCTTGCCGTGTTTCAGCTCGCTGTATGAGGCAAGCCAATATTCTAATATACAGGATGCTCTTAAAAACACACGTTTGTGCATGCGACAAAAAAACTTTATTTATATAAAAAAGTATTTTAAAGAAAATTATGAGGTACTTATAACCACAGGCGACTAAAACAAAATACAACAAAGCGCTTATATCTATTTTTTTGTTCAAGTTGAAGTTTATATTTAAAACTAAATAGTTCAAATATCCATATGTCCTAAAGAAAAAAATACTTTTCTAATATATTTTATTATTGAAGAAAAAGAAATGAGAGACATTTGAGACCAGCTGCTCATTTTTACAGCCAATTGTTTTCTATTAGAGCTGATACTTCGTATAGTAAAGAACAAAGAAAGAAGCAAACCAGGCGCAGTTAAGGTAAACTCATCTGATTAGTTCATATTTCGCTTCATTTTCATGATATAAAAGCCGCCTCAATAATGTGAAAATCGGCTGAGAATGCAATTTCGTTTTATCATATATGTTTGAAAGCTCAGCTGCAAAGAATGAATTCGACGAATGTCTTACTTTTTAAATTAAATTCTTTAATTGCCAAACTTAACTCCTTTATAAATAATTTTATTTAATATTTGTGTATTATTCTGAAAAAATCTAATCTAGTACGTGTGCAGGAAAGACACTGAGCGAGGTGAAAAAAAATGTTATCCTCTACACAAAACAGAAGCCGTAGCTTTGCTTACAATAGAATAACAGAGCGCTGCGTAGGCGTATTTCAAATACTTTGTCGAGAAACGCTGAGTAAGTGAGTCATATGCATAAAAACTTTACAAATGAGGACGAGAGCAATGATTACGGAGACTGTGAAAAATATAATTTCTTGCTTAGTTTTTCCGTTTTAGGTCATTGATAAGTTTTCCCTTAGACTTTGGGAGCAACTTTAGAATACCCCGACACTGTGGTAATGTAATTCTGCGCATTTGTTTTTATAGAACGAGAAATGCGCAGAATGAATCACGATGTCATTAAAGGCAGTGTTATGTCGGGGTATTCTAAAGTCTTTGCACAAGATTGTCAAACATAACGGTCAAAGGTTCGTTCTCGAAGGCAAACAAGGATTGCCAGATTTTGTAGTTAATTTGACGTTCTCGTTGTCCATGGAACCCTAATAGTGAGCTTTTCGCGGCGTATCAGTGAAGATAACAATGGGCAGCTAGTCAGCTTGTTGCATTCTAACGTGCAACTATAATAATAATAATAATAATAATAATAATAATAATAATAATAATAATAATAATACAAAATCAACGCATCGCGGGAATAAGACATAAATTAGACATATGTCGTTATTTTAGTAGCTATACACATGAAATTGTTATCGCGTTTGACGATAGCGAACTTTAACAACTAGAACGAGATCTCGATCAACAACGGTTTATAGAAATCACATTTGTTTCTGGCTCACACTTTGTGCGGCTTTTCATTCTATAATGTTTCTCCACAAAACAAATTTTGAAAGTTTGTTCAATATCCCCCCAGTGCAGTTCTGACAATTCAAAAAAAATGTTTTTTCACATTATACTTTCAGTAACAACGTATTTCATACGCACAGTTCCGAGCTTGATTCATTCCGCAACGTTAAGATGCAGCCAGGTCATTATTAACTATTGTCAGTTTTGCCGTCTTTGTCGGTGTAAACGTTCTCTTTGCCTAAGCCGTCCGTCCCTATTTTCTTCTATTTTTATCATTGATTTATTTAGCGCGTTTATCTATATAAATAGTACTCAAATGCGCCGGCTTTACAATAATTACAGACCTGACTGTGGAGAGACTTAGATTGTTCTCTACAGCGGCTCACAAATATTTCTTTAGATTAATAATACTCAGTAGATTTATTAAAGACAACTGACACAACATCGGGATTACCACCCTACTCTCTATAATAGATGTGTGTGGTCTATTTGAAGTCCCCCGATATCAAGATACTGGGCCTACGGTTGAATGGATATCCTTATCCGAAAAGACGCGAAGTTCTAACCATTTGCCGAAGTTATAGCAAAGGCTGCACCTTCTCCACAATTATAAGACCGTGAGTGTTGGCCCGGCAATTGTTAGATCCTGAGTGTAGGCCCGACCGGGAATCGAAACCGGAGCTTGTCGTACAATAGACTAGTACCTTGATAACTTGGATGACCAGGCGGCAGTTAATTGCAGATAAAATTTTAATATACATAGCAATGATCTAATTAGCACGTGACTAATTGTGATTGAAAGGCCATAAGCTAACTAAGTACCACACCAAGTTTGAAACCAAACAGACAAAGGCCAAATCCTTTACTCGACCAATGGCCCATATAACCGGTACTTATCTCCAACTTCTGTAATGCAAATCGGATTATAGTATTTATACTCTTTGACTCCCTTCCTCTCGTATTGATCATGAAGCCCAAGAAACAAGCTAAGGGTAGTGAAAATCAAGGATAAGGGGGTCAAAAACTAACAGGCTCTACCGTTTAAGGGTCAAAAAGGTTTTTTAAAGACTCATTTTCGAACAAGCTAAGACAATATAATCATTTGTTAAATTTTGGATTTCCGTTTTGTTATAAACTTAATCAGCATGCAAAAATGAAAATTGAGCAAAACGTGTTGACTTTTATCCAAACAGCAAATGCAGCCTACTTAAATATGATAGTCTGCATCATGCATATTTGTCACCGATCTTTGCCTATTGTGATGCAACAGATGTCCGGAAAAAGTTGTAAACGTATCCTTTCAATGACGGAAGGGAGTCCCGAAAGAAGCGCCTCCCTGTCAACTGCTATACAATTGCTCAACTCAGCCGACTGTTCAACCACCTGCTGAATAGAGTCAAATTGAAACAATGTTGTCTGGCCGGGCCATGAGGAACACGTGCTCTTTCCAATTGCAACTTCAATGTCGATATTAGTTTCCGAGTAAACTACGCGCTTTTTTAAGAACTAATAGTTTTTTTTCGGAAACTCGCTGTTCTCAATTTTTTTGGTAATTTCAGCCTCAAAGTCGTTCTTAATTCTGTTCTTATTTCTAGCAGTGAAAAACATACAATGGCGGATCCAGAAATTAATTCTAGAAGGAGGGTGAATAATACAAAGAATTTACCAGTGGCTCTAGGAGAAGAAGGGTGGCAAGTACAAAGAATGTACCAGAAAATTGAAGAAAAGGGGGGTGAAAATTCACCCCCCTGTATCCGCCCCTGGTGTGTTTCAGTGTCTAAGGTGTCTCAACTGTTTCCACACGAAGTGGAGAGCCATCTCGAATATTACTCCAAAAGTGAGGTCAGGACGTTTATGCCTGTAGACAAAGATGGGAATCCTAGGCATATTTCCTTCAAGAATTTGAACAGGAAAATGCGAGTCTTTTCATCATCTACGCGGATTTCGAGTGTTTTACAGAGAGCATAGACACCTGCTCACTGGATGAGAGGAAAAGCTTCACGAAGCGATACCAGAAGCGCAAACCATTCGGCTTTTGCTATCTAATCAAGTGCTTTGACAATGAACTTTTCACACCAAAGCTTGTACGATGCACAGCTAAATCCTTAGGTGATGATGTTTCAAAGATCTTTGTAGATAGACTAGAGACCGATGTCAAGAAGATATGTGGAACGTTCAAGTTTCCTAAGAAGGTGAAAATGACAGCTGAGGACAACATCACCTTCAAAAACGCTACACACTGCCACATCTGTGAAGGTGAATTAGGTGACGATAAGGTATTAGACCACTGTCACCTTACAGGAAGGTTTAGAGGTGCACCGCACAATAAATGTAACCTATCTTTCAAGGCACCGAAGTTCTTTCCAGTCATCTTCTACAATCTGTCCGGTTACGATGCTCACCTTTTCATTACGAACCTTGGTACATCTGAAGGTAAAATAGAATGTATCCCTAACAACGAGAGGTATATTTCATTCACAAAACATATTGTGGTGGACACCTTTACAGATAATAAAGGGAAGCAGGTGGATATAAAGCTAGATATTAGATTTATAGACAGCTTCAAGTTTATGATAGTTTAGCTGTCAATCTACCCAAAGAGTCCTTCAAGAGTCTGGAAAACTCCTATGAAGCTACTCCTACTGATGAGAAAGAGTGTTTTCCCAAATGATTGGTTTGACAGCTTTGATAACTCAGTGCAACCGATCTACCGCCTAAAGGGGTATTTTACTCGAAATTAAATAACGTCCACATATCATGCGCTGACTATCAGCATGCACAACAGGTATGGGAAACCTTTAACATTAAGGCCATAAGCATCTACCACGACCTCTACCTGAGAATTTCAGAGATGTTTGTGGTAAGAATTATGGATTGGATCCGGCGTGGTACTACGCAGCACCGGGCCTGGCGTGGGACGTGAGGCATTTTGCCCTTGTAAAACGGTGGCTTTATCCCCGGCCTTTTCTTCTTCAGCTGAGTAGTTGAATTAAAGCCAGATGTTGAAGGCTCGAGTTGTACAGAAGCGAGCCCATTTCTTGCTGAAGAAACGGAAACAACTTGAGGTTGCTACTGTGGTTCAGTAGTACTAAAAACACTCTTCTCAGCTCCAGAACAGCATCCTGCAATTAGCACAAGAAGCACGAAGCGAGCAAAGCTCCACTCTCAGTGCCTCTAGTGAAGATATCTTAACACCTAAAGATCTTTGTTTAGCGATAGATATCATAATCTAGCAACAGCGCTTAAAATCTAGCGACAGATATTATAATCCAGCAACATCGATTGCATTTTAGCGATAGCGACTGCGAAATCTAGCAACAGCAATTGTATCTATAGCAACAGCGATTGCATTTTTGTGGTTGCGACTGTTAATATAGCGATACCGTTTATTACTGAAGCGAGAGGGAATTTTCTTTACCGAATTTTGAAACAAATTGACGACAATACTTTACAGCATCTCGTTTCAGACGCCCATTTCCTAGATAATCGTATTAAATTCGTCGTCTGAATCAGACAGTACTTTATTTCGACTAATATCTGGCCTCTTCGTCCTCATCATCTGGTTATCGTAAATTATTAGAATTACTGTTGTATACTTGAATGCAATATTGAAAATAATTTTAAAAGAAAAAAATTCCAATTATAGTAATTTTGTACCAGAGTTGCGCAACAGTTTTATAGATTGAGTTTATTAATCTATAAGCCATCTTTTTTCGTTTTAAAATGATAGGTGATCTGCAAGTCAGTAAAATTTCAAAACGTATTACGTTCGTTAACCATATCTTAGAACAACTTAATTTATCTTTGGTTGTGGATGTAAAGAATGGTATATTTTAATGTTTAATTATAGAGTTGTTTTGTAATGTATGTTTGTGTTGTTGCTGTTTCTACAGTTTTTAATCCAGTTATCCATGAGCCACTCTCTAAAACGGATTGTAGCAGACTGGGCCTGTTAACCGGAGAAGCATCGCCCAATTCAATTCCATGCAGTGACGATGGCGATGGGGCAGCCAATGGTCGGATACCATTTGGTTGCACTTCAAGTAATGATAAATGTCCGAATCCATTAATGCAGGCTAAACGCCTAATTCTCCAGGCAGAGCTAGAACAAGGTACCTTTTCCACATCAAACACACTCAGTTAATTCATTGTGATATCAAGTGTGCTGATTATAAAAAGGTTGATGATGATGATGATACTGCTGCCGCTGCTGATGGTGATGATGGTGATGATGATGATGGTAATGATGGTGGTGATGATGATGGTGATGATGATGGTGATGATGGTGATGATGGTGGTGATGATGATGGTGGTGATGATGATGGTGGTGGTGATGATGGTGATGATGGTAATGATGGTGGTGGTGATGATGGTGATGATGGTTATAGAACTCTGAGTTTAATCAGACTCAGATAATAGTAAGAGATAGTGGTGATGGTGATGATGGTGATGTTGATGGTGATGATGGTTATAGAACTCTGAGTTTAACCAGACTCAGATAATAGTAAGAGATAGTGGTGATGGTGGTGATGGTGATGGTGATGGTAATGATGGTGATGGTGGTGATGGTGATGGTGATGATGGTGATGTTGATGGTGATGATGGTGATGATGGTTATAGAACTCTGAGTTTAACCAGACTCAGATAATAGTAAGAGATAGTGGTGATGGTGATGATGGTGATGGTGATGATAGTTATAGAACTCTGATTTAAGCAACCAGACTCAGATGATAGCAAGAGATGAGAATATTCAAATTTATAACGTTTATATCATCCTAGTTCACCTGAACATGAGCAAGTGGCAGTGAAATGGATTGAATGGTTATCAAAAGAAGAATCACATTATGAGACTGCAAGTGGTGTCCATGCCTCATTTGGCGAAATTCTTCTGCTTGTGGCAATTCATTTCCATAGCAACCAGCTGGAAGCTATCACTGACTTGGTTTGTTCCACGTTGGGTATGAAGATACGGCTGGGCCAACTTAGCAGAATGAAAACCTTGTTCACTCAAGAGCTGTTTACTGAGAAGGTATAATAACTATAACTGTAGCATTGCCTCAATATAGATATGTATAATTATAATAATAATGTTATAGTTTTTATAAATTATGTTATGTTATAATAATTTTATTCTTATTTTATTTCTAATTTCTATTTCTGAAGTCCATGGCTAAGAAAGAAGTAGTTTTTCTTCAGTTTCTGATTCAGTGCTTAATAATCCTCAACTTGCAAGTGCTAAACCGAATTTATTGCAGTTGAGCAAAGCGAAACAGCATTCTATTCTTACCAGTACATTGTTGGTAGTAAATATTAAAGTATTATATTAACTTTGGCGAGCATTGTGGCGTATTATCCGGGCTCTAACGGACATTTTGGCGGGCTCTAATTTCATTTATTCCCTGAGGTATCTGCTCTTTTTCTCCTGCAATCAAGCCAGCTGTGCCCTAATCTTCTCTCAAATATTGGACACCCCTGACAATTTACAGATTGTATCTACCCCTGCAGTCCAACTGGCATCTGCTTTTAAAAGCAAATGCATTTGGGACAAATTTCTAGAGTAAATTTGTTGTGGCTGAATGGTAATGTGTTCAGTTATTTGCCACTTTACCGACAGTTCATAGTTATCAATCCGACCATACGGGTCAATAATATTTGTTGGTGACAGTTTAATAAAATAAGAGAAAACTGGAACAAATTTATTTTTGGCTGCAGTAATGGATACATCCTAGAAGTGTTCTGCCATTATGTGATTGAAGGGAGCACGCTGGCTGTGAATGTGCTTAAAAACGCATTGAAAGTGAAAGGGTGACAGTGGTGGCACTGTTTCCCGAAACAAAGAAAAGAAAAAGGAAGATTCTTCAGAAAATGCACCTCATCCCAAAAAGCAAAACCATGATTGAACTGCTGAATTACTAAAGAGTACTGTACAATATGAGTAATATGGAAATAAAAAGATTTAATGATCGTAAAAAGGCTGACTTGGTTTAGAAATGCAACATTGGTAACGGAGACACCAAATTATAGTTATATCTAAATATGGACATTGTCATTAAAAAGCGTTTTGTTTCAATGAACAAGTACTTTTAAACTGTCCATTCATTATTTTAAGGTGTCCGTTGTCCATCTTAGAGAGGTTTCCGCCTTATAGAGTCTTAAAGTACTGTAAATGACTGAAGAAACAGCAGGGATTAAGATTTGTTGTACGTCTTATGTAGGTGTTCATCTTATCTGAGTGTCCATCTTGAGGTTTCGACTGTATTGCCATTTTACAAAAACATATAAGAAGAATAACCGCTGTCTGGTTGGCCCAATTGGTACGGTGCTGGTCTATCGTGCGGGAGGCTCGGGTTCGATTCCCGGCCAGACCAACACTCAGGGTCTTAAAATAATTGAGGAGAAAGTGCTGCCTTTGCCCTAACATCTGCAAATGGTTGGACGTTCACGTCTTCTCGGATAAGGACGTTAAACCGTAGGCCCTCGGATATTATATCTGTGTGTTTGTGTGACATAATGTGAAAGGTCTCCGTCCACCTTAGAGTGGTAAAGATGGTGTTCCAAATTTGTAGGCCTTTGGTCGGCTAGAAAGACTTGACACCTAAATAAAATTAACCATGCTTGAAGAATGAACAAAGACAAGAGGGAAATACTCGTAAGAGCCTTTGCAATCAATTGATTGACAAAAGGATCCGAATAATACCTAACCGTTACACAATAACAATTACCTTACTTAGGGAACAAGAAGTTATCTACATTTTTGTTTGCAGGTCGTGACAGCGCATAGTGTTACAGTCCCTGTCACACCAGAGCTCAGTGCAGATGTCACAGGCTTCCTACCAATTCACTGTATTCACCAGCTGTTAAAGAGTAGGTCCTTTACCAAACACTCTGTTCCTGTCAAGGTATGTTCAGACTACCTGTGAAAATTAATCTGCAAATAAACCAAGTACGATTTTTCTCAATTTTGATGATTCTTACGTTTTTCAAATTGAAAGAAGTTTAATTATAATTTTCCCTACTTTCATATACTTTTTAATTTTGAATGATTTGATCAGTTTCAATTATTTTAATCATCCACTTTGTAAAATTATTACCGGTCGATAAATAACAAGATATTTAAATTATTGTATTATCACGCTAGCTTAAAGTTATTTCTAAGAAGCATTTCCATTTAAGGAAAATGGGTTCTTGCTATTAGTGGAACAAGAAAAAATGACTAATCAACTCAGAGTAGATGCAGTAAGCTTTATACTTTGAGCGTTTGACCACTACAATACTCTTCTAAGTTAGCTTTGAAGCTACACCTAGCTGATTAAATGGTGGGGCCGAAACCAATTGTAGAATTCCTGTTGGTGAACAGTAACTGTTTTGCTAATGTTCTTTAGTTTTAACTGTTCAGATAAAAGCTTGTCGTTTTCTTTGATGCGTATTGCTTTATTACGCACAAGGACTTCAAATTGAAAGCCGTTCGTGCTGACTTTGGAAACTGACTTTACACTAGTTCGGACATGTCTTCTTTTTTGCCTGTCAGATCAATCAAAAGATTGTAAGGTAATGATAATATAAATTTAACCAAAAATATCAAGTTAACGCGGTTAAAGCCTTTAGAATGTGTTGTAGAACATCATTTTATCTGCGATGTGATGCCACTGAGATGCATTGGGACATAACAAAGAGAAGGGTAAATGTGGTCGGCAATCGAACGTTTTGTTCAGTCAAGTCACCATTCTGACTAGACTTTGTCCATTGACCGGCCGTTTTTTTAATACCCTGTGCACATTGTTACGTATTTACATATATTATCAGTTTTACATTCATTACAGATTTATACCTTAGGTACAAATCTGTTCCAGAAATGTTCAAAAATGCAATAATGAAGAATCTGTAGGCAATATGTATTAACTTTACATAGGAGCTCTTTAGACATTTTGCTATTTATATTAATTTTTAGGACTGGGTTTACAACCAGATTTGCTCTTGCACAACACCACTTCACCCTCTAATGGTTCCTCTCATAGAAGCATTTGTTCATTCAATTATCAATCCATTGTCATCAAACAAGACTAGCCGCAACAGGCCTTCAGGACCAACAGTTGAAGGGTTTACTGAAACTCAGGTTGCCACTGTATTTTGTTCCTCAAGAAATGAGGTGAGTAACTTCTCTTTTAAGTCAGCTCCTTGATATATTTTCTTTTTACAGAATATTCATCTCTTTCAAGTTGTCTGATCTCTTCTTTCTGTTTTGATAGCATCCATCATTGAAAGAGTAGTTCCTTGACAGACATCTTTTAAAAAGTGATTTTAAAATACCTATTAAGCTTGGTTTTGACGAGCGACGTAAACGACGGAGCATAAGCAGAGCATAAGATTTTTAATGTCAACGTGAAAACAGTTTTGCACAAGCGTAAGCACGACGGAAGCGGGGACGGAAGATTTCCTTTTTCTTCTGTTTCTGTTTCTGCTTCCGTTGCTTCCGTTCTTCGTGAAAACAAAACACAGCACAGACGCAAGGAATGTTCTCTCAGCATTTAATTTATTTTTATCTTTAGCCAATCAAAGACCTCGTTCCAGGGTCGAACCAAACTCAGGTCCGGCTACTAATTGCAAGGTGGCGACCGATGTTGTTTTGTTTGTTTGTATAATGATATTCATTCTCAGGAGAAGGAGACGCCGTTCGTTGCTTTCAAAAAACGAAAGAAAAAGCGTTTTTGGGTGAGAGAGCTTTTCCACAGATGAGACGCAAGGAGACTTTTTTAATTTTGTGAAAGAATTGCGTTTGTCTAATCGCGAGTATTATTTCAGGCAATTATGTAACAATTAAAGAAAGAATAAAATAGAATTACGATGTGAAGTTTCGCGATCGTTACTTAAATATATATTT
>JAOTRI020007240.1:0-19189 GCA_028564885.2 Zoanthus sanctaehelenae | reverse complement strand
CAAACAACTATACCATACGACAGATAAGGAAGTATCAGTGATCTGTAAATATTCATTAATGTGTTTGCAGGAATAAATAATTAAATAAATAAATAATTATTCAATAATTTTTTTCCTAAACAAGAATCATTCAGTTGTTTACTTTGTAGTTGTAGAAATTTTTGAGACAGTGCGAGTTGATTTACAAACAAAAATTCTTCACAAATGATGTGACTAATGTACTCTGGTTTTCTTTGTCTTCTAGAGTTTTCAGGTATGGAGGAGGGGCTTGATTGAAGGCGATTTTGTCCAATGAAAGGGAGAGAGTCGTTTCTTGGTTCCAATTGATTAGTTTTCGTTGGTGTAACTTTTGCAGTGGAGATATTGTAATATAGTGTTGAGATTTATGTGTTGTTGGTTTGAGTTCTTGCCTAAATTAAATATGTCGTCCAGAAAGTTTGTAAACTGTTTGTACGCCTCTGTGGCCCTGTAATGGCTTGTCCGTTGCCTGTGTAAAGTTCCTTGCTATGTCCGAGTTTTTGCTGTTGTTAGGAGATTAAAACGTTTTCTAGCTCTAGCAGGAATACATTAATGTTTTGCCTGTATGACGATATCCCTTTCGTCATTGGTGATTTGAGGTGAAGTTAAGTGCTTTGTTTTGGAGACTTGAGTAATAGAAAAGTAGACTTCTGCAATGTCAATATGAAGTTCTAGTAATGTTTGTTCTTTATAGTTTTGAGCCATGGAATCACGGATGTGGTGTTTTTCCTTTGCTGTATTGGGGTTAATAGGGTTAGGGAAATAGAGTATTGTTGCCTAACGAGGAACCTCGTGTAGGGTCGTTAATATCCATACCAAAGTTTCATTTGACATTGTTTATCGTATGTAATTGTTGACAAGTTATGAAAGTTTTTATTACATATCAGTCCATCTAATTTTGATCCGGGTTTATCTCCGTAAGGGCGGACATGGTTGGCGCAGTTGGTAAGATCTCTACTTTCCAACCACCAGGTCTTCAGTTTGATCCCGGAACTTTGCCGAGATTCGATGGATTAGTGTCCCGTCCAGGGAAGGTAGAAGACTCTCATCCGCTTAACATTATGGAGATAGGCACCGGCCCCATGGGCCACTAGGCTCGTATAAGGATTTAGCTGTTTATCTCCATTAGCGGGGATGGCAAGTTTTACCCCTCCCCAGGTAGCAATCTCTACAACTCCCACTCTACATCTCGCTCAGTTCATGTCATCCTTTTTCTCCAAACCAACACTTTTGTTCTTTTTCTCCACTTGTGTCTTTCACGTTTTCTTTTGCCGCCCTTGCTTCCCCTTCTCCGTCACTTTAAACTCCAAGGTGTTTCATATTACATGATCATCTTCCCTTTCATTTTCCTTGACACAGCTCCACCATCACACCAATCCAAACATATAAAATTAAATCCAGAATTTCAGATCAAAGCAAGCTATGCTAGCTAAATCCTTTTACGAGCCTTGTGGCCCCTGGGTCCGGCATGTGTTTCCGGATTCCTTGAGCGGCTAAGAGTCTTTATCTCCCCTGAACGGGACATTGCATGTTAGCTCGCAGCAGACGTTGGTACTCATTAACCTACCGCAGAAGGATGGAAAGCTGAATGGCTTACGTGGAAAAGAAGAGTACACAAATATTCGAAGCTCGGAAAAGTACCGGGCTCGAACAGCAGAGATTTTACCAATCGCGCCGACCAAGTCCTCCCAAAACAAGCTATAGAATATAGTAAAATGAAAAGATGATTTAATAACTTAAAACTAGGTTCGCATAAAATTGGGTTTTATGGAACCATCCCCATGAAAGAAATATTTTTATTTTGTATTTGTTCATATTGTTACAGGATCCACCTGCTTGCATGTGGTTGCTGCTAACCGCGGTATGAAAGAACTCTATCGCTGTGGCCTCATTCGGGTATTACTTAGTTTTGGTGTCGATCGAAACCTGAAAGATGTTGATGGGAACAGCCCCGCCCACATAGCTGCTCAGAGGGAAGACTGGGATGAGCTGAGGTTACTAATAACAGATAACTGGAAAGACAGTTGTAATTTGAATGGCGAAACTGTACAAGAAATTCTAAAGAGCAATATAGCTAGGAATTGTTTAAATCGCAATGCCGTTAAGCGATTTCATATCGTAGTTTTGGAAATACAAGACATAATGCAAGAATTGAGACGTGGAGAATTGGTAAATGTTGATGTAATTGATACTTTGAATGAAAAAGCTCCTGAAGCTTTGAAGAAAATTGGCTTTGAGAACCTAATGGCATATCCCTTACCAAATATAGCAACTCTGCTTAAAAAGTATACTTTATCCACACCAGCAAAAAGGACTGTGATTACAAATATTTTACATACATTCAATGAGAGAGAACTACTTACTCACATTAGAGACAACAAAAGTGAAGTTTCAGCCCCCAGAAAAAATGAACCAGATGAGCCACTACAATTATGTCCACGGTTGCCATGGAAACAAGGATCGCGTAGCCCGTTAGCGTTCTTCGCTGATGAATTGGTCGGGAACTATGTCATAAGGAAAAGCAGCGGTTTGAATTTTGACTACTATATTCCACCTGCCCCTGATGCAATAAACCATCTCATCCGGGATCTGCCTAGGGGGTGTAAGGACAACACTGTTGGTGAGTTCCATTTTGAATCAAAATGTAGCCATGAGAGATGTGAAATAGGACGGCAGGTGCGTGCTCTGGTGTCCGACTTAGTTCACATAATGGGGAAGTTAGATCCGCGTTTTCAGTCCAAGATACATCTTACCGGTAGGTTGTTACTTTTTACATTTTCAAATTATTTATGGTTCCATTTTGTCGGTATTTTGTATTCATGATACAATACCCTTACTTGGCAGCATTTATATTACCTTAGGTAATTATCTTAAAGTTAAGGTACTCTTTGAGCAGTGTTTTCAGTTTATAACTTATATTTTATTTCTCATTACCTGTTAACTTGTACATCATTGGAAAGGTTCTGAAATTCTCCGAGAAATTGTTTAACGAACGTCTTTATAGGTTTCCTTTTCGGAGTCCCAACTAACTCAACTTTTAATTTCTGGAATATTTTTGTTCTAAATAAACAGTTTAACTTACATTCCAAAAAGATATTTGGAATAGAGATATTTCAAACCATGCTGATTCTTACATTTCGAAGACTTACTGACGCAATTGAAACGAAACCACCAACTTGTTTGTTTAGTTCCAATAACAGTTTCATTTGAAATATCTAAACCAAAAAAGTCTTGCTTTTAAGGGCAAGTGTTTGATGTGTTTTATATTTCAAAATTTATACTTTTGTATAGGTATTCACACAACTTCGCTTTGAATTGTAAAAAAAGCTCAAATTGATTTTGGCTGTAACGAGAACATTTTTGGGGCTACTTTTCAATATACCTTTAATGACAAGATTTAAGGCATATTCGTTGGTGAATGGTGCCAAACCTTGCTCGACAAGCAATGAAAAGTTTAGACTTTCACATCACGCCACCGTAACAAAAGATTCTAGAGGCTCTACCCAATCAATAGCGACTAATTTTTCTTTATAAATTTTACATTGAGATAAACTGTTATTCAGAGCTGGTGTTTACGTGGTGTACTGCCACGTATTATGTATGTTTATCTTACAATAACATGTTAACAACTTTAAATTGAATACAAACTCAACTTAAAGTTTTGCTCAATAACACCGCAGGAAGTGTTCCTGAGAAAACGAAACTTTGGAAACCAGATGAGTTTGATTTCATGGTGGAGCTGACGAAACTAAGTGGACATTGCAAGATCAGATATCTTGATGGACATCCAGATAGAAAAGAAGTCAAGATTGTTCTCGACCAAAAAGTAAAAGAAATATGGAATGATCTGACAACAAGTGAATTTATTGAAAGCAACGATTTCCTGTCAGCGACGTATTTCAGAGATTATTTTGTTATGTTAGCATGGCGTGCTGGGTTTTCTCTTAATCGAGCTAAATACAAGAATCTAAGCTTCCGTCTTAGTCAGTATTACGGACAACAGGATGGTCATCCTTTGGTTACGATGAGTAATGTCGGAGCTCTACTGCACATGCAATGGCATGGACACGAGTTTACGTCACTTGATGTGAATGTGGACCTTACTCCATCAGTTCCTTTCTCGGAAGCACTCGAAATATTTAGCAGTTCGCCCTCATCGTTGTATGATCATAGTATTGGATATCACGCAATTACTGCTATAAAAAAAGTGAGCTAGAAGTATTCAAATAACGTGTATGTTATAAAGTAAAAAGGCATCAAATATATTTGAAAGAATCATCTTGTTCTTCTAGTTCTTGTTCTTGCTCTTGTTTTTGTTCTTCATATTCTTGCTCTTGTTGTTGTTGTTGTTGTTGTTGTCCTTGTCCTTCTTCTTCTTCTTCTTCATCATCTTCTTTTTCTTCTTCTTCTCGTTCTCTTTCTCCTTCTCCTCCTTCTCCTCCTTCTCCTCCTTCTCCTTCTCCTTCTCCTTCTTCTTCTCCTCCTCCTCCTCCTCCTCCTCCTTGTCCTTCTCCTTTTCCTTCTCCTCCTTCTCCTCCTTCTCTTTCTCCTTCTCCTTCTCCTTCTCCTTCTCCTTCTCCTCCTCCTCCTCCTCCTTCTTCTTCTTCTTCTTCTTCTTCTTCTTCTTCTTCTTCTTCTTCTTCTTCTTCATCTTATTATTATTATTATTATTATTTTAATTATTATTATCTTAACGTATTTCAAAGGTATAGTTACTGATACTGGTCTTGTATGGTGCTTACCGCAGTGTCCACAACATTTGCCGGGTTTAGGTGGAAGCCATATGTCTCCCTGTAAAAAGGAGTTGATGAAATTAGTTACTTCCTAAATCTACTCAAAGGAAAACAAATTGGTTGAGCTCCGAACGAACCTATATAACTAAACAAAAAATTCAGTAAAAGTACATTCGATTTAGAAATAAAAAAATCTCCAAAAATGTTCCAACTATTAACGCTAGTCCTTTTACTTACTGTAGGACACGGAGGCTTTTGAACGCACTGACTCTCGTCACAAACTGAAGAAAAAATAGTAAGATGCTGGACTGTAAATATTTTATAAACATCTTTTTTATTCAGCTAAGAAGTTTAAAACCTTTTTAGGGCTCCTATGTCTAAAATTTAGACAATTTAAATTACGGCAGGGCTATCTAACCGTAAGCAGCAGCTTTGCAGTTTCAGTATATATACTAAGCGAATCGAAACATACCCAGAGCAATCTATAAAAATTATGCAACGTTTTGTGCTCCATAAATGACTGCTTATATCACGTATTTGCCAAGCAATTGATAGCAGCTTTTAGACCTTTGGATCTGATGAACTAGTCCATTTTTTAGGACTCGGATGAAGTGAAATTTCTTAAAGATATAAAAAAGCGTACATTAGAACGAGTGTTTTTAAAAACATAAACGTTTTCAAAAAGTTTTATTGGTTTTGGATCAGTTGTACGTCGGTATAGCCGAGTCACACCAAGTAAAATAGTTCAGAAGGTTTTCTGCTGTTGTGATTGGCAGAAAGTGCGTTAAACAAACGATGAGCTATCTTTCGGGAACCAGATGCTAAATGTTGTGCATGCAACATTCAGAATTGGACCATAACTAATCCAAAACGAATATACTTTTTTCGTTTCTCATCATGGGCGGCGGCGACTCCTTTCGTTAAGGAAGAACCCAAACAGGCCTAGAGATTAACTATATATTCAGTTTTTCTTTGGTGAACAAAGTGTATTATTTCGCAAGTTCGTCTGACTGACAGACCTCTCAATGTTTAGTTAAAAACGTTTTTTACGGTCCTTAACTCTAAGTCAAATTTAGCGACTGTTTCACTATAAATTTTGAAACAGCTTGTAGCCATATATTTCGTACGTACTTTGTTTTGTGTGTACTTTAGAATGTAGTTTTTTTTACATAGCATGATCACGGCCTAAGTCAAGCTTCGACCTAACTTACCGCATGCACAGCACGTATCTCTTTCTTTTGGACGCTTGTAACCCTGTCGGATTCCAACATAAACATTTAGTTCAAAAGGAATGTAAGAGGTAACAGACCAAAGTCTGATATATTAAAATTCAGCTTGGTACCGAGGCTTAGGGGAAAAAACAGCATAGGAATCCCAGTAGGCAATAAACAAAAGAATCATTTGTTTCTTTTGAGTTAGTCCCCTAAGCCTCGGGCCCAAGTTGAATTCTAATAAATCGAAATAATTATTGAATCTGGTATTTAATCTTGAAGGAGAGAAACATTGAAGGATTACGGATTTTGATTATCAAAGGCCCAAGATCAAAGGCAAGTTAAGGGCTGAAGATGCTCACGAGGTCATGTCAAATAAATGGGATCAACGGATCATTTCTCAACATTTTCATTGGGGAGAAGAAGAGGGAAGCGAAAGTGACATGTTTCTCTGTCTGACCTAGCTTGTGTTAGTAATCAGTTGAATGATAAAAGAGAAACGTGATGCAATGAGCTTCGCATCAAATTTGCAACTTGTTCACTTGTTCATCAATTAACAAAGCACTTAACTCCAAATGATATAAACAAAATGGTGAAATGATTAACACTACAAAGTACCGAATGTGAACCCATAATCGCCAAGATTTCAGCATTTGGGTGACATTTCCCACCGAAATATCAATCAACCTCCGTATACTTTACCAAGTTTGTATAAAGGACTAATAGCGTTGTCTGGAAGCTAATCTGCGATGTGTGCCCAGTTAAGAGAGAGTGAAATAATCTGGTCTACGAAACACTATAGAGACTGAAAATAAGCGCTGACTCCATGCGCTGTTTGACTTGTCATAATATATTTAGAACGTTCTACAAAGAGTTAAACACTTTTATCATACTTAATACTACAGAAACTGGAGATAAGCGCTGGTTCCAAGGGCCGCTTTATAATTACTTCTTAAGGATTTAGCTAGTTCGGTCTAAAGTGAACTAAATACTCTAATTTAGTTAAAAGTTATAGAGACTTGGAATATTAAGCGCTGACTTCGTGGGCTATTTAACTTGCAGACGCCAGATAGGATTTAAAAGAAGTAAAAGACAATTCAGATATCGGCTCCAAGGCCCACTGGACTCGCAAATGATTTATTAGCTTTATTACAAAAAAAAACATTATTGCCGAAAATTAGTTTCAAGATGAAGATAAAATATGCTTCATAGTACGAAAACTTGTGCTTACCTTCAGACATTTTTGACAGGTTGTGTTTGTACACAATACCTGTGCACGATCTGTTCCAGTTTTTTCGCACTGGCAAACCTCACAGCTGCTTGTTGTCCATTCTCTGTTCCATTTTTGTCCAATCTGGAAGAAAATATGGCCGACAAGCTTAACAATTGTTATTTTTATGATGGACGAGAGCATTGAACGCAGCTTGTGGTTTGTATGTGCAATGGTTAGAAGTGAAATCTAGTACGCATGCGTAGCATTAACATCCATCGCTAGGCAATATTCAGGTAAACTATTATACTTACCTCGTAAACCTTCCCATTTACCTCACAATCTAATAAAACAAAATATAAGCATCAGTGTGTGTGAGCTACAGGAGATTCCTGAAGCATCTTTTTTCGTTACATTTTTCTTTAAATGTTCAAAGATTTAATATATGTTTGCCTGCATGCCCTATCCAAAATAAGTAGAACGGAGACGATTAACAATCTAGTTTTAAAAAAATTCAAGTTAGAATTCCATATATATAAAATTGAACATTGTTTAACTTGCTCTTGGAAAGCCTTATAAATATCCTAATGTTGTGACTGAACTGAAACTATAAGTATTAGTAGCAGCAGACCGGATATAAATTGGCGTCTTACTGAATCAATTACACCTTATTAGCGTTATGAATTGTCTTCACTTTTATGTTTGCAGTTCAAGCATCTGCGTTAGGGATGCAAGAAAAATGACTTTCAAGCTTTAATTAAGGACTTCGCATTCATTTTCAGAATTTCATTATAAAAGAACTTTATTAAGCTTACAGTCTTTCACACAGTCACAGCACGTTCCATTTGCATTTGGCGTATCACGATGAATTCTGTACTCCTTCTGTAAGACAAATATGTATCGTCACTATGAATAATAATGATAACCTCAAGTGTTCTTTTATATATATACTTTGAATAAAACTATTTAACTCTCTTAACATCAAAAATTTTAACTTTTATGGAAGAGTGTTTTAACAGATAATATTTTATAAGCATATTTTAGCTTTGTCATGAATTCTTTTATACAACATTTTTCAAATAAGTTTAAACTTACGGAAGTACACGTAAAGTTCGAAGGGCAAGTTCTGTCGCAGTCCTGTTTTCCATTTGTGCACTTACAAATCTCGTGTTCGCTTGGATACCAAACTTCGTTCTCAGCCTGTAGAGCAAAACCATTTTTCTCATCTTTTTCGGGCATTTCATTTGCAGCTAATAAACGGGCCATTAATTATCAGATTCTACTAAAGGATAGTGTCAGATTTGACTCCGGTTGTTTGGGTTTTTAGGTATTTTTGTTCATCTAGGTTATTTTTATTCGTTCCATCTTTTGTGAACCGGATTAGGGTTACAATTGGCATTAGGTTTTGGGTATTGTAGAATGAAGATTTAGGATAGTTTATGGTTAAGGTTTGGAATATGTTAGGTTAGGGTAAGTATGGTTTTAACGAAATAAAAATGGTAGCTGACATCAACAAGATAATAAGTTTAAAAATTTGATAGAGAGAAGAAAGGAAATTGGAAGATAAGGGATGGAAGATGCAGAAGAGGACTGAATTAATAAATAATTTTGCAATCTTTTATGTTTCCAGAAAAATCCATAACTGGAATTTTGATAAAGGTCGAACAAACACATCGACGTTGCGACCGTATCACACAGTCTTCGACAAGCAGCTATCAACCTGTCACGTGACGGGGTGTGTTACGTGGCAGGCGGCTGTCAATCAACTTCACTGCTCTGTCCCAAGTGTGCAATAATGCGTGTCTGACCGCCCCCCCTTTTTATTGAGAGAGGGGTTTTCAACGCACTCCCAAATATCCTCTTTTACTCCCCTTCTGTTTCACTGCTCCTCCCTGTCAAGGACCACTACGTTTTCCAAGCTGAATGCATGACCAGCGGATTTCAGATGGTTATACACCGCTGAGGTTTGGGCTTGATTAGAGATTGGTCTTTGATGCTGGTTCATCCTAGCGCCCAGAATTTACATTTGTATCATTTACAAATATTTTTTGTAAAAGCCTTGTCTCGCATGTAAATAATTTATACGAGTATTTATTTGCTATATTTTATCCAAGGTCCCAGTTCTGAATCTACCGGCAGGCTCCTTTCCTCCCCTCCCCCTTAATCCCTTTAGGGAGAAAACCGAGGAATCCCAAGAGGGAGGAAGCCCCTTTGACGTGGTGCATGTCTCCAAATGCTCTTCATCTCTTGTTCACGGCTTGTATGTTTTACCTTTTCTAACCAAAACTTTACCTGACATTGAGATAAGTGTTCAAGACTCATTTTGCTCTCGCTATCATCCAAACATCCACTTTCTACAAAGAACACAACTCTTCACCATACAGTATAATATGCTCCAGTAGTCTAAACAGTTCCTGTATATTTGTCGAGGCTTAATACGCTGCCTTGTTAACAGTTCTTTCCTAGGAATTATTTCAAATATTCTAGATACTAACGAGGAATCACAACAGAAGAGGATTATTTTTTTTCGAAGAAAATATCTACGAGAATCGAATCCGAGAGCTTTGATTTGATTACCGATCAGAGTGAGACGCTGTACCCGAAGAGCTACAGGAACTCACGTAAGGAACAGGTCACTTATAGGTGCAAAAAACTCCTGCTAACAGCTGGCTCAATATATCCATATGCTGATAAATAAGTAGTTATATAAATATCTAGATATAAGAATTATAAACGAACAATAACAACACTTCATGCAGGATGATTAAGAGCGACTTACCATTGTATTGTTGTGGAAAATACAAGGACACTGATCTTGATTAATGCACAGCCCTTCGAACAAAACTTTCCCCTCGTCACAACAACACTGCATTTTTTCCTCAGCATTGGGGTCGCAAATATCTCGCTTGTTACAGCTCATTGGCGTTTTACATATTCGGTATTCACTGTTACCAGGGCATGCTACTATAATAATGATAAATTAATAAACACTGGAAATCACTTAGAACTTGTTATCCGGATTACCACAAACTTGTTTTTTGTTGTTCACAAAAACCTATTTTCTTGTAAGCACAGTTAAGCTAATGAACATGGCAATACTAAATTGTCAATAAAAAGCTGAAAGTTCATTGTATCAAAAAACTTGATAGGCAAAGCCCTTCAGAATCCTATGGTAAATCAGTACTAAGAAATAGGTTTTTATTTGTGAAGACCAATCAACCTTAAAACTTTTAAAACCATTTTTTACTAGCATGCAATTGTTTGTTCTATATCGATACGTCCCAGACATTGAAATAGTTCTATAGAAAATATCAATCTATAGTTTTATAATATTTGAAAATAGCAATTCATACTGTTTCTCTAAAGCTTTTTGCAATCAATGACTGGAATAACAACAACAGAAAGTACTTTATTTTTGTGGTTTATAGCTAATACATATATTTTAATAACCAAATACCTTTATTCAATGTAATTAAGTGTAAATGAGATAAAGGTGGGTAAACAAGCATTTTGTTGATAATGTTGACTTTGGAAGTAAACAGATTAACTGTACCTTATACCCTATTGTGTTTATCTGATTGTCTTGTTGAAGAACTTACATGTGGTTGGTAAAACAGTACTTGCAGGAGTCGTTGATGTTGAAATAGGTGAAGCAGTACTTGGGGCTATTGTTGATGGAATCTTTCGACACTCACAACAGTTTACTCCGTCATCGTGAACATAATCAAAACCCTATTAAAAGATTAGAACAGCAAAGTCAAACTGTGCATAACTGAAAATCGAATTCAACTATTAAAAAACAAGCTAACGCCAAAACTGCAGGTTAATCGTTCGTAAATTGTTCTTGTATGGAAATTCATAGCCAGATTAAGTTAGATTGATTAGAACCAATGTCTTGAGTAAACGTATTAGCTGTACTGATACAATTTTAAACGATGGTTTTTTCGAGAGTGGAATCACTAAACAATTGGACGTTTGATTGCAAAACCATCCGGTAGAAATAAGTCAAACCATTGCATGCAATGCTATTGAACACTAACAGCAGGAAGACGTGGGCATTTTATTGTTACTGGTAACTGTGCAAGCTTCAAGAAATAAATATCTATAGTCCCAAATCATGAGAGAATGAAATTGAAGAAGTTGATATTTTCATGTGTGTTGGAGCAATCATAAGAAAGACAGGTGGCACAGACTGAGAGGGGTAAGTACAAAACATAGACCACGGGTCAATGGACCCCCTCCTTGGACCGGGTCTATGGACAACTTGTACTTCGTGAATAAAGTTAGGCATGTGTAGAAGACTTGATTGCATTGCGGTATATTTTGATTTATTTCTTATTCATTCTCTTTGTCATTATTATCCTTTCGTTTTTCTAGATAAGCAGGGGGTCCATACTATTGACCCATGGACCTGGTTCAGAAAGGGGGTGCATAGAAGCCTGGTCCATGTTTTGTCCTTGCCCGACTGAGAGTAAGAGTGCTAGCTGCGTTCTAGTACTTGAATGAAACTTGTAATATGTGACCAGTTAACGATAAAACAATATGAAGTTTATCTTCGAGAGATAAAAATATTTCACGAGTGTGCGCAATGAAAACAGAAATAGTAGACAACAGAGGAATGACGTCAGCCATATCTTCACTAGTGAGGATATGGAAAATATGTCACTTGTATCCCGGATTTAGTTTCATAATAAATCTACGACTAGCTTATTTTACAGTAAAAACCTCATATCTATGTAATAAATGAAATTATTAACCGGGACATCCTTAGAACAAAATGTTTGTAAAACAAGTTAAAGAATCAGTTTAGATCAGCGTAACTCATCAACAACAAAGTTGAATGGATATATTTGAGTTTCCACATTGTACTGAGCTGTTGTGCTGTCTTAAGAACAGGACGATAAAGGAAGTAATGCACCAAGTATTTCCTGTTGTTTTGGGCAACTCATATGTAAATAAAAAGTCACCAGGATGAAGGCTTCAATCCTGGCCCAAACACCTTAAGACACTTGCGGTAACTGAGTGCAAAAAAGCGTGTTTCGATAGAATGCTGAAATCTAGATCTCTTAAAAGGTTACTAAAATTCATTACATTACAATATTTCTGTCCCCCCCCCCACTCCCCCAACCAATGTTGATTGTGATGAAAACAACTTGAATGCCTGAAGTTCAACATTGCACCAGGGGGGAAGGGAGGGAGGGAACAGGATCATTTTCGCTAGATTTCGCGTTAGTGTCCCAAGAGTTTTAGCCAGGATTGTTGTTTGAACGGTAAATGTTTTTGTCCTCATTGGATGCAATGTCTATGCAAGATTGTCTTTTTTTGCCATCCTCAATACCGTTGCATTTGTATTTTCTTATTTTTAAATCTTCAAAAAGGGCACTGTGGCCACAGTTAATGAAATCCCTGCCTCCTGATCCCAGGTTCCAGATTCCATCTCCGATTTTGTCGATATTTGAATATTTATGTGACCTTCTTTATAGCAAAGCTAACTCGGCCTTTTATCCTTACGAGATTCGTAAGGAAAGACCAGCATATGTTGGGAGGTAATTTGATGTTCCGTATATATAAAGATTGTTCAAAGACTCGTAAAACAGCAAATATATACAAATACTGGGTCTAATGAACCACAATTCTTGTAAAGGATTGAGTTAACTTAACATTATAGGAAACTTAAAACACCCATGTACACCGCACACAAGCTTACAAAACTGTTGTGGTTTGTTCTTGATTGTAGTTGCTAATTCCCACACTCAAATTACGTAAACAGAATATTTTCAAAACTGCTCTACCAGAAAAAGGCAGTTGCCATAGAAATATGTAAATAGGAAATGGATTTGAAACAGAAAAGACGATGTACCGGTTACTCTTGAAATGTTCCCGTCGAAACTTACGCTTACCTTTTCTTGGCAGGTTTCATTTGTAAGAAGGCATCGATCAACTGCACAAAGAATCCCTAAGGGAGGACCATAACAGAAACAGTTTTCGCAGTTACCACGTCGGAATCCATCACCAACCTGTCAGTAAATTATTTAGATAGTCAATATTGTGTCATAATATACTTGATTACACTATGAAACAAAAATATGCTGCTTCCAATAGCGTATGCTCTTCAGATCATGCAATTACTAAACTCAATAAATTATACACTTTGTATAAAGTCGTGTGTAAAATTAAAGGCTACCATTGTTAAAATCAATAAAGCTGTTTCCTCAGTAATATGTATTACAGTGAAGAATTGTGAGTGTGAAGAGGAGATTTCGAAACCCTTGGAACCCCCCTTCTTTAGCCTCTGATAAAGTACTTAATGAGTTGCTATGGAAAAGATGTAGATTTATCTGAATTATGCAGAATGTCCACGAACCTCGTAACAAATGTTTGTAGTCCTGTCTAAGCACGGACAAGGCGGCTTTGTTACCGTTGGTGGATTGGAAGTTGTTGTTGGTTGAGGTCCTTTGGTTGACGTCGGTGACTTAGTAGATGCCGTGGTAGTAGGTGGTTGAGTTCCCTCTGTTGTTGACTGTGGCTTAGTAGATGCCGTGGCAGTAGGTGGTTGAGTTCCCTCTGTTGTTGACTGTGGCTTAGTAGATGCCGTGGCAGTAGGTGGTTGAGTTCCCTCCGTTGTTGACTGTGGCTTAGTAGATGCCGTGGCAGTAGGTGGTTGAGTTGAGATTTGCGGCCAAGGGGTAGTAGAAGTAGTAGAAATCATACAAAATCCTGGAAAATGTTTATTTAATTTAATAAAGGGGATTATATGCAGGGATTATTAACGTATATGCAGAGCCAGATATCGGTTTAAGTTATTTAGTATAAAGGTCTTGTACAATTCGCTTTGAATCGCATTTAAATAACTAAAAGAATACTTGTAGGCCGTTTGTGCTAAATAGAAATGTTTTGAATTACTTGTTTCAAAATTCACAACTTAAAAAACAGAAACAGGCGGGGGAATGACATTTTTTAATTAAGTGTTAAATTACGTAGCTCAATTTTTATTGAACCACAATTTCTTGACATTTTGAATGACAAAACTCGTCATTAAAGTACGCCTTATAAACGACTAATAGACAAAAGTAACCCCTAGTATACTAAGAATATGGATAATAATTACAACATTACAAGACACTAGCAAATTAGTTTGGTTCTTATACCTGGACATCCATAGATTTCCACTCGAAGAGCAATTGAAATCCCTCTGTTGTGAGATGCCAATGGTAAAATTTGGATGTAGCGAGCTGTGATACTCTGTTTAAATATACTCTTCTTGGTTGTTTGAGCGTTTTTGTTACCGTCAAAAAGCTAAAACGATAAAATTGTGTCATAAATTACATATACTATGGAGTCAGTGTTCCGATAAGAGGATTCAAGCTTACATCCGCTGACAAAGAGATAGAGCAAAGTGGTTAGCGCAGTTGGTAAGATCTCTGCTCTCCAACCAAAAGGTTGCAAGCTTAATTGATCCAGGCAGTTTGTCGTGATTCGAATATTTGTGTGACCTTCCTTCTCACCAAAGCCAACTGAGCTTTCCATCCTTCCGGGGTAGGTAAATAAGTACCAGCGTCAACTGGGAGCTAACCTGCGATGGATTAGTGTCCCGTCCAGGGGGAGTCAAAGACTCTCATCCGCCTAACACTACAGAAACCGGAGATAAGCGCCGGCTCCATGGGTCACTGGGCTCGAAAGGATTTAACTATAGCTAGAAGAGTTCTAAGCGCTTTACAAATAAATACAGGTTTTTAACAGTTTGAGAATCTTTGACAGTTCGATGAGTGGCTCAAATGGTGTAAATTGGCAGCCTAAAAGAAAAGCCCTCCGTTGAAGAGACAGACGACAACACAGGGATCACCACCCTGTTCTTTGCGAGAAGTGTGTGGGCTCTTTTGTCCTTCGACAGAGAAATATAGAGACTGGACCTACGGTTTAACGTCCTTATCCTAGAAAACGCGAATATGTAAACATTTGCAGATGTTAGAGCAAAGACAGCACTTTGTAACCTGAGTAGTGGTCCGGCCGGGGATTGAACGCGAGATCTCCTGCACAGCAGACTGGCGTCTTACCAACTGGGTTAAACGTTGTTTAAGACATGATTATAATAAATTAGTTATGATATAAATTTATAACAATGCCAATAAAATAATAATAAGGTTACGATGAAAAATTATAATAATATTTTATAATAAATTATGATGAATAATAATTCATGAGATTCATATGGATATCATAAATTATAATTCATACGATTCATATGGATATCCTCAAATTCGCTTTGTAAACTTTAGCTTTATGCATTAGATCAACAGCTGTGAGTCTTGAAAAGTCATTTTTTATGATTTAAATGAGTCAATGAGTCATAAGTTAAGTTATGAGTCCGTCAGCGGTTTTAAGTTATGAGTCAGTAAGCGGTTTTTTGCCCAAGCTTAGGATTAGAGTTAGGTTACGAGTAATGGTCAGCGAGTTTCGCTCCCATCAGGTTGAATATTTGGACTGATGACTCATTTGATTGTCAACGACAGCTGCTCATATACATTTGGGTTATAAAAATTCTAGAAGAAACGACAGACGGATAACACCGCAAAAAAAAAATGGAATTACTTGACTTAGATGTGTGTCGGATTTTTAAATTCTCCGATAGAGGGTGATTGGTCTTGGAATTTATTAAGGGCCTTAAAAGAAGAGACAAGAAGTTTTAACCTTTTGCAATGGAGCATGCACCTTATTCCGAACGGAGAAGATATCGGGCCCAATCCTTACCTACGGTAGACAACCTGCCGTACATATCAGTATTATTGGTGAATCTTTGCGACGTCATTCTTTACATTCTGCTTCATTAGTGTTCACCTCTAAGTAGCTAATGAATACAGATAGAAAAGATTTGAGTCTCAAACTTGAAAAAGCTTGTCAAACGAACAAAAATATGAAAATTTCCATGCTATTCAAGAAGTTTCTAAAAAGATACGGTGGTTCAAAAATACTCTGTAAAATCTCCAGTAGATAACAGGATTGCCGGGAACAGTGTTTAGAATATCACTATTATCTTTTAAGAAGATGTTTATTTTATAAACCGATCTCAATATTCAGTGCTTAAGTTTTTGTAATCTGGAGTGTGCAAACCTATTACCTGAGTATCTGAAACGGCTCTCTGTGATATGGTCCAGTCCACTATCAGATGTCAACAAAGTTACTGCATCGAACCAGTATGCTCTCCCGGTGTTAAGCTACTTGATGCCAACACAGCACTGACCGATGAACGAGCTACAACAAATTGATGATAGAGAAGTAAGGAAAGTTATAGAGTAGAAAATGGAGGAAAACACCCAGCAGGATCGTCTGCCTTGCAATATTTACCAAGAGCAGTCGGACTGTTAAATTGGTAAAGAATTGGGATGAGAATTCAGCAAGCAAAGGCCGGCACTCAGTGTTGGCAGAGGCAGTGAAGTATGTAAGAGAGTTTGGTCTCAATCCGGACCTAACTAAACCAAACACAACCTGTCAAATCGCAAGCACAGGAGACAAGATCATTGACAAAAAAGCACCTGATGCACTGAAGAAAGCCATAATCAGCAGATTACAACAGGAGATGATGGACCAAAAGTGGCAGGGGGAGATTACCTCTGCTAGATTGGAGGATCAAGACCTAAGTTTGAAAGATAACAGGATTGGAGACCTAAGTTTGAAAGATAACAGGATTGGAACAGTGTTTAATACACTATCATCTTTTAAGAAAAGTTTATTTTATAAAACGATCTCAATATTCAGTGCTTTAGTTTTTGTAACCTTATTTGAAAGTGGCGCATATATGCTAATGAAGGGGAGAATGAAAGCAAAGATTCGTCTATGGTGGTGTTATAAAAATAATATGATTGAAAAATAATAATGATATTATAATTATACCAAGATTGTGATATAATAATATTGTTTATTTTTCAGGATTTGAGTTGCCGTTAAGTTCTCGTAACTTTTATTATGGATTGTTCATGGTGATATTTTGTCTTATTGCAGTTGTTATATGGCTTGCAATCGATGATCCGTCGGTAAGAGAAAACGAAATATTAGTTATATCTATGTTGTAAGAGTATTTGCAAACCAAATGCTCACGGTAAGGCTCCATTCATTGTAGTAGAATAAACATTTTTTTATCATTTATTTTAATTTCCTGTGTATGATAATCACTGAATATTGGTTGGATAGAGTGGTATAACAAAATATATTCCCTATATTTTCTTGTTTCATTAGAATATATTATTTTCGGATTACGCTGCAGTAACAAGACAGAGTAGTCAGACACTCCTGGCCAGGGAGCTGTTGTTTTCGCAAATAGGTTGATACAGGTTGTAAAATGATTAGATCAACAGTTTGATCCCGGTAGTTTGTCGAGTGTCAACTATTTGTGTGACTTTCTTTTATCGCCTAAGCCAACTCAGCTTTCCATCCTCCCGGGGTAGGTAAATGAGTACCAGCGTCTTCTGGGAGCTAACCTGCGATGGACTAGTGTCCCGTCCAGGGGGAGTCAAAGACACTCATCCGCTTAAAACTACAGAAACCGGAGATAAGCGCCGGCTCCATGGGCCACTGGGCTCGAAAGGATTTAGCTAGGCTTTTATATTGAAACAAAATGATCAATACGGGTAGCTCCTTAGTTCGGCTAGTAAGTCATTTTTCATCAACTTGAATGACAGGAAAATATTCCTGAGTATTCGCTTGTTAAATAATAAACTGTTCCTATATAACTTTGGCAGAATGAAATATTTTTGAACTGACCTTCATTGCTAATGGCTGGAACGGAGCGAGCGCTTCCACATACGGGAAATCGGGTTCTGTTAAGTGATACACAAAATTCTTTAAGTGATATACAAAATTCTTAAGGTTCTGTTAAATGATATGCAAAATTCTTAAGGTTCTGTTAGGTGATATACGAAATTCTTAAGGTTCTGTTAAGTGATTACAAAATTCTTAAGGTTCTGTTAGGTGATATACGACATTCTTAAGGTTCTGTTAAGTGATATACAAAATTCTCAAAATTTGTGAAAAAGGAAATAATCATTGGTAATCATACGTGTAAAATAGAGTAAGATGTCAAATAAATGTATGATTGTGCGATGTAAAATGTTGTCTCCAGGCTGCAATCTGTTTTTGTAGCTACAGCTAAAATCAGCAGTAGCTACTTTGTAATGGTTCTGTGTAAGAGTATGAGGGATGTAACTACATTAACTTCTGAAGTGCATGGGTGCCTATTTCTAGAGTAGGCGGGCACAAGTTTGTTACCCTGGAGGTCTAAAGCTACATGCTATAGAAGATTTCACCTCAAGTACACGGGTACGTTGATCAAAGCAAACGGTTACTGGTACCTGGGTCCCGGCTACTAATGAGAACCCCGAGGGTACCGAAGTAGACTTGCATTGGGCTATACGAGTCACACAGGGTACCCAAATAGACTTGCATTGGGCTATACGAGTCACACAGGGTACCCAAGTAGACTTGCATCGGGCTATACGAGTCACACAGGGTACCCAAGAAGACTTGCATTGGGCTATACGAGTCACACAGGGTACCCAAGTAGACTTGTATCGGGCTATAGGAGTCACACGGGGTACCCAAGTAGACTTGCATCGGGCTATAGGAGTCACACAGGGTACCCAAGTAGACTTGCATCGGGCTATAGGAGTCACACAGGGTACCCAAGTAGACTTGCATTGGGCTATAGAAATCACACAGGGTACCCAAGAAGACTTGCATTGGGCTATAGAAATCACACAGGGTACCCAAGTAGACTTGCATCGGAGTAATAGGAGTCACACAGGGTACCCAAGTAGACTTGCATCGGGATATAGGAGTCACACAGGGTACCCAAGTAGACTTGCATTGGGCTATAGAAATCACACAGGGTACCCAAGTAGACTTGCATTGGGCTATACGAGTCACACAGGGTACCCAAGTAGACTTGCTTTGGGCTATACGAGTCACACAGGGTACCCAAGTAGACTTGCATTGGGCTATACGAGTCACACAGGGTACCCAAGTAG